>JAQGEP010000465.1:0-20925 GCA_028476805.1 Acrocalymma vagum
ATAGAAAAAGCTATAAAAATAGTTAAAGAATTAAAAGAAATATAGAAGAAAATAAAATAATAAATAGAATAATAATAAAATAATATAATTACTTACGTTAATAAAAAATAAAAAAAGGTACCTTAGCTAAAAAAGAGGGATAAAGTATTCTTATATATAAAAAATCTACGTACGAAAAGACTAAGTAAGAAATTAGACTATATTAAAGTTAGACTATTTTTTATTAAAGATAATCTAGGACTAGTAACTTACCTATTAGACCTACCTAATAATATAAACGTATATCTAGTATTTTACGTATTACTACTAGAACTAGCGGACCCTAACTTACTAGTCTAAGAAACCTTTTATTATAAACTAGAGAAAGAATAAGAGTTTAAAGTAGAAGTACTTCTAGTATATAGAGAAATAGAAAGATAAGAATTTTAGGATAATTAATTCCTATAGAAATAGCTTATTAAATAGAAAGGCTATCTTAACTCTAAAAATATATAGAAACTTAAATTAAACCTATAAAATTATTAATAACTACTTAAGAAAGTAAGAAAGTAGTTTAACGCGTACTACTATATAAGAGTAACGCTAGTAATAATATAAAGAAACTAAGTAGTAACTTACCTAAATTAATCTAGCAAGGTTATCCTAAAAGGAAGTAGGTCGCCCTTAAGCTAGGACGGGCTAAACGTGCTCTAATTAAGAGTAGAAGTTCTAGGTATAAGACTATCCTCTAGAATACTAACTTTCTAGTTAATCGAGTCCCGCTCCTTAAGAGCCTTAATTTTCTCTATATACCTCCCTAATTCCTTAGATAACTTCTATTTACGACGCTATAGTAGCTTTTACTATTTACGTAAATAATTCTTCTTCGTATAAGAGGCTAGTAAAGCTTAAAGCGCTTATTTCTCTACTTTATCTACCTCTACCTCCTACTTATCTAAACGTTCTAACTCTTTATCTAACTTTAAGTAGTTTAGAGGGGGAACTTCTATAGACTCGCACTTTATAATACTATTATAATAATAATTCCTATACTATATCTTTAGTAATAATATACGATACTCTAAATTCTTCTTTGTATAATACTAATAAGAAACTATTATAAGGGAGCTAGTTGCGTTAATACGATTACTAGTCGTATAATAATAGAGGATACTCTTTAAAACTATAGTTAGCTTATAAGAATACGAGTAATAAAAGAGGGGAATAATATTAGGAACTTATATTTAGAAGGAGGTAGGGCGCGTAGTTAAGTATAATAGGTTATTAGTATACGGCGAAGCCTATATAATACCCCGCTAAGGGACTAGAGGGATTATATTATTAGATAAGGGCACGTGATCCTACGATCCTATAAAGCTTAGCGAAGCTACGCTTGGGACTATAGGATATCCCATAGGACTCCCACGGGAGGCCGTATAGGATTCCTATAAGACCTTATGTATATAGATCTATAATATTCTCTATGAATATTGTGTTCAACCTAAGTTACTCTGAATAACATACTGGTTACTACTATACTCTTTGTGCCAACATCACATCTTGTCAGACGTCTCCGCGAAAACCAATCCTGAGACCTTTCAGTCTTAACACCTACCTACTGCTTCCTGCCCCCTTATTTCTCACTATATCCCTTCGAGGCTATCCCCAAGTAGCCCCGTTACAATATCGCGCCTGATAATAACTAATAACTAACCAACACATCATCTTGATCTTGCTAAACCAGAGCATGTTGAGTCGGAGGCGTCTCGCGTGCGGCAGCGGAGAGAAGATGTCCCCTAGTAACGTGTAGTGCATGGAATTAGTGTGGTGCTTGTAAGGAAGCTTAAAAAAGGGATTTGATTGGTCAGCATGGTTGAAGAATTCCTGCCGTAGATATTCTTGGATAGCTAGATGGCTTGTTTTGCTTCGTTTCCCAGGTTAGGCATCCTCCTCGCAAAACACCATCTTCCTAATTGCCCGTGAGACAAACTCTCAATTCGAACTCACAGTCATCTTTTCGCAAACATAGCTGCATTATCACTAGGCTCCCCAGCCCAAACATTCAGCCCATCGGTCTAGCAAATTGTGGCGTAAGCGCAACGCAAGTATGCAACGACGCAATCCCAACCAATCACACCTCGAGGCTCAACCTCCCCGTGCCTCCATCTAGACAGCAGTCGTATGCCTATTACTACAGCTGTCCCGTTTCCCTGAACTCGGGTGTACAACATCCGCCTGTTAAATCTCCGCACTTGCGACGTTGGGCCCTAGATACAACACTCACGTAAGCACTGTCTCAAGCTGGACGCACCAGGGCGTAAATCAGGCCTCCCCCCCTTACATCCGATAACCTTGCCCAACGTTTAAATACCGTGCCGTGGTAAAATGCACAAAACTGATCGATGATTTTCTGATCGCATTTTTCTGATCGCATTTTTCTGATCGCATTTCACAATTTCTAGTACTCCCTTGATATTTATATTGTATTTTCTTGCGTATCTCGTGTACGTTGCTCGACATGACGAATTCGAATTCGAACGTTAATGTTGCGGTTATTGGGGCCGGGCCGTTGGGTCTTAGTACGATTAAGAATCTTACCGACGAGGGGTTTGATGTCAAGGGTTTCGAGGCGCGGGCGTATATTGGGGGTGTGTGGAAGTATAGTACTGATGAAGCGATTTCGGTGCAGGAGAGTACGATTTGTATGTCTTGCCCCCACTGATCATTAATCTAAGTACCTACTTGGCGTGAAACACACCAAGTGTAACAATCCTTTATAATGAACAAAATGTAAATTTATATGGCTAACCATATCCCTTTTTGCCAAAACCAATAGTCAACAGCAGTAAATACCGCAGCGCCTTCACAGACTTCCCCTTCGCCCCGGACGTCGCAGACTACCCCACGTGGCAGCAATTCCATAAATACATAAACGACTACGCCGACCACTACGACGTGCGCCGCAAAGTCCAACTAAACAGCTACATCGAAGGCATCACCTACGAACCCCGTGTCAAAAAATGGGTCGTTTCGATCCGTCAAAAAGACGGACTACCCTTGCGAACGGAGAAATTCGATAAAGTCGCGATATGTAACGGGTATTTTACACACCCGAAGATTCCAGACCTTGAGGGTGTGGAGAGATTCGAGGGTAGGAAAATGCATGCGATTAATTTTCATCATCCGGAGCAGTACAAGGGGAAGAATGTGCTTGTTGTCGGGTTGCATGCTACGAGTGTGGATGTGGCCAAGATGCTTGTAGGACATGCGAAGCAGGTCTATCTCTCGCACCGGAATGGTCTTATCTTGGTACGGTGGCAGTTTGATTTCATTGTTTACTTTCTGCCGCAGCTATCTCTTTTCTTTTTTCCTACTAACAATTCCCTAAGTTCTCCCGGTACGACGCCAACAACGCCGTCTTCGACGCCGCACTCACTCTCAGCCTCACCCGCTCCGTCCTCTTCTGCATGACCTGGGCGCCCCGAATCTGGAACTGGATCTTCCATAAACTATGCGTCAGCATGATGAAGCAAGGCTTCCCCGAAATGCCAGACTCCTGGAACTTTTTACCCGCGCCGCCCGCACACATTACGAATCCGCTACTAGGCGACGATGTGTATCCGCTCATGGAGTCCGGATGGGCAGAGCCCGTCGCTGAAATAAAGCAATTCACGGGCCCCAGGTCCGTGGAGTTGAAAGACGGGAGGAAGTTGGAGGATGTCGACGCAGTGATTTATTGCACGGGTTACGAAGCCTCGACGTCGTTTTTAAAAGGAGAATATAACCCCTATCCTGTGATCGGACAACAGGGAAATCTATACCGCAACATCTTCCTCATTCATCCCGACCCGGACGTCCGCAATTCCATCGCTTTCATTGGCCACGGTGGAGTGCCCTGGCCGGGCCTCTCCCTGTTCGAACTCCAAGGCGCGGCCGTTGCGCAAGTATGGGCGGGAAAAGCTCCGTTGGCTTCTCTCGACGAAATGAAAGAATGGCATGCCGGTCTCCTCGAGTATAGAAGAAAACTAAAAGCCAGCAATCCTTACGAATCAACCCACTACAACGCAATCCTTCCCTTACCAGACCACTTGAACTGGCTGGATAAGACCACTGGAGCAGACCTTTTCAGCCACTTTGGCTGGGGATGGAAGGCGTGGAAGTTTTGGTGGCAGGATAGGCAGTTTTACAAGCTGTGCAATACGGGGATAATGTCGTCGGCTATGTGGCGCTTGTTTGAGACGGGTGGGCGCAAGGCGTGGCCTGGGGCCAGGGCCCAGATTTATAAGGATAATGAGTTGTTGAAGGAGCAGATTGAGAGCAGGACGGCCATGTTGAAGGCAAAGGAGGGGAAGAAAGATTGATGGTATTCCGTTGAGATGGAGGCTCTACAAGCGTGGCACCTGGACCGACAGCCTGAGTGATTTGTATTTTGAGAGGAGTAATATGAGCAGTGCTTGTCCATAGATGAAGTACCATTGCTATTATATTTGCAACCAGCCATTTCGACAAATTCCATTGATTGGAGTTTCAACACACGCAAAAGCTGAGTGTTTCTACGTCGTTCCCTCTGACCTATTCATACATACGTAAATTCCTTTCCTAACCACCCCAAAATCGTACATACCGTTATGGCCAAAACTACAATCCGCCGAACCCAAAATTCGTGACATGCTCAGTCGGCAACAAATTTCCATCGCCATCTTGCAGCTGAAATTCATCAAGAAGATTGTCCCAGTTGGACCAGTTCATTTGCTCTGGATCTATAGGCGGGAAGTACGGGATGTCTGTGGTGGGGTCCGTATCGAGACTGGTGGCAAGGTCGGTGTTCCACGAAAGTGGTTGGAGGTCATTGGAAGGGGCAGCAGCCTTGAACTCAGCCGAGGATGATTCTATATGTTTAGTTGGGTCTGTCTGTGGGGTGGCGTTGGATGTTGTCTGCGACATGGTATCTACCGACTTGGAGCGATTTTGCCGAGTGCGAAGAATCTGAATGAAGTATGGATCGGGAGATATGCCGCGGGCAGCACTGTATGCATCCCACGCTTTCAGAGTCAGCCTGCCGATGGCGATAGGGAGTGCCCGACGTGAGAGGTCCTTCGCAAAGTTGGGGTGGAAATCGTATACGAGCTCAACTTGTTTCCATGCATCGTCGACTTTTGGTCCATGGTGGCGAAATCGTAGCTCCGAGACTAGGTATATAAAAGCCTTCCATTGGAAGTGGAGGTTGATATGCCAGAGATAGTTCTGCATCTCCGATCTGGTGTACGCCAAGTTCTGACCGGTAATTACCTGGTGAGACATTTCAAATAGGAAATCCTTTTCGCTTGGTGGGATTCCTCGAATAATGTATGGATTGTATGCTGTGAACATCATCATGTTGATGATTGCCTGTACTAGGAAAGAGCACAGTACATGCCAGGGAATAGACTGGTCAATATTCTGTAGAAACTTTGTCCGCAGCGTTCCTTCTAGCTCTCTAATAGCCTTCTCCTTGACTGCGAAACTGACATTCTTTGATGTCAAACCGTTCCATGCACCGTCAAAATTTCGAAAAGCGCCGTTGAGTGCGGTGCGCCTGAGGAAGTCACCTACGTGGCATCGAATAAGGAAGTGCATCATTTCGGTAGCACCTTGGTGCTCCTTCGGAGTTTCCTTCATTCCCATGTAGAGCTCGCCGTCGTTGATGTTCAGAGGCAGCTTGACATTGTCCACGTAGAGGGCGCCGCCGGTGCCGGCAAGCTTCTGAGAGAATCCCTCCAGCATAATAATCTGCCACCACAAGCGTCGGCGTATCTGCACTTCGAAAGGCGGTAGACCTAGGCCCTCGGGGTCACGGTGCAGGCCTAAGCGCTGGGCAATTCGCTGAGCAATGCCGGCAAGCGTCCAGATGATTCGCGCATCGTCGTTCTGCAATGAGAGCTGTAGTATCGATTAGTTATGGGGAGTCCTAGAGAGGTCGAATACCTACAATGAAAAGAGTGAGCGCTTGGAGGACCATGATATCAGAGGTCTTGAGGAAGCTTGCGTTGATCAAAGCATGCTGGGCTGCAGCCCGAAACCGCTGGCTCACCACAGCCTTTGGTTCTCCCATCACTGCATCGCATTCGAGATTGCTCAAAGATTCAAGGGAAATGCAATAAATGCAAAAGAGTAAGACCTCGACACTTTTTGAAATCTCATCCAGATTGCCAGCTGCATTCGTAATCATCTGCTGGATCGTAGGCGCGTGGAATACTTTGACCAGCGGATTGACATTGTCGAGGTATGTTTGCCAAAGTTTGTATATTTGAGCCGGCTGTGGGTGAAGATGTCGAAGACTGGCATTGACCCTGGAACCACCGAGAAGAAGACTTGATGCATCGTATGGTGATGATTCCGGCGTTAGCTGTGCTCTTGTTTCGGCCTTCTCCTCCTCTTCATCGGTTGACTCATCTAGAAAATCTTTCGAGTCTCCGAATTCGTCTCGAAGGCTCGTCCACAGTCCATTCTCAAGGTACCTGGACCGCCCTTTGTCCATCACAAGCACTCCTCCTTCCTCTTTTTCGACGTCTAGTGTTTTTGGTTCAATACTAGTGTAAATCTTGACGTCGCTGCTGCTTACAAAATCCTTTTGGGGCTGAACTTTCGAGAGTTCCTCTTTCACCAGCAGATCAGGGTCGACTCCGAGTTTGCGAAGCGCTTCTTCGTAGATGCGCATCCTGGTAGTGAGATCAACTTCTCGGACGCCTTTTCTCCTCCTTCGGGGCGGAGGGGGAGCTTTGTATATACAGGTGACACGGGCTTTTGTGCAATTTGCACACCCTCCGGGGCGCTTATCGCATTTGACTTTTCTCTGGGCGCAGAGAACACAAGAAAAGCTTTTCTGGATAGGCGGCTCTAAAGATTCGGGCGTTGTTTGAGTTGTAGGAAGATCCATGGAGGTCATTGGTTGCCAAGGTATTTGTGTAATCAAGTATCATTCGGGTTGGTGAGTGCTGACATAGTCTGCCTTGTAACTTCAGCTGGTTAATGTGGATGCCTGGGGAGGCGAAGATAACGAAAATTAGCTTAGAGTTGTGGATCAAGCATTCAAGAACAGCGATGAGGGGCGGTCTGGAGGTGGAGAGTACAGATTGGAAGAACAAGAGGCCAAGAGCCAAGATATGTGGGGGAGCAGCGGTGATGGTGAATGATGAATGATGAATGTAGGTGGAGTTAGGCCGCCACTTTCGCTTACTCCGTACTAACACGTGCCCAAACTAGGCAGCCTCGCCAAAGCTATCCCGTATTTTAATGGGGAGCTTATTTAGCTCCGAACCGCCGATACTTCATTTCCAGGCTATTCTTTATCAGATATGGAATTGAAACGATAAGATACATTCCTTTTGCATATGTCTTGGTTTTGGTACAGTCGGAGTGGTTTGCACTTTCCAAAACAGGACGGAAGTGAATATGGCGGTGGGACAATACCCCCTCTAGTGAACTGTAGCATTGATTGCTTATACCAGAACAACGTAATCTACAGGATGTAAAAGCTCATTACACGGAAAGCTGTGTGCGTAGTCGTGGAATCGCGTATACCGTACTTTTGACGCCAAAAGGTGGTGTTGTCGTTGTCAGCATTGCGTGTTGTTGCGCCCGCCACGCGTCCAATCGGTGTGAATTGTTGGTGGACGCACTCGTATTCCAGTAAAGGATCGAAAGAATGGGGGTATACTCTATGCGATTGGCTCATCGAGTAAGATGCGTAGGTCTTTTTAGATTATATTTGCGTGGCATCAAGTTACGGCACACAACCACATAATTTCTGCCTAGAGCGTGATTACGACTTGCGAACGCGCCTGTGTTGAGAATCATCGAAAACTTCTTCAGGCGGTGTGTAGAAAAAAAATTTTTTGTCATGAATAGTTGGGAATGGTAATGGCTCCTTTTCTCGCTCGTATACATTATCTTGTCGCTGGCAATGGTAGTTTTTTCTTTCGTTTTTTTTTTTTGTTTTGGCTGATATTTGACTCTTGGTATCCTTCCGCCTCTAAACCTACCAAGCAGACAGAAAAGTTGAGATGAAACCATGTAGCTGCCGCGTTTAGAATTTGTCTTAAATTTTCAGACATTTCCAAAATCCCAATCAACAAAATTTCGCCCAGTATCTCACTCATTGTTGTCAAATTACAGCATGTATGTATGCCCAAGACCATCACCAAGAGCAAGGCAAGACGCAGCAAGGCTTGGCAATACCGGGCTGGGACGCAGTGGAAACAAGCGAAACAAACAAGGTTGCATTTGCCGATGGCATATTGGAACGATAGGCAGCGGCTTGCTTGAGCTTGATCAGGATGTAGCGCTCGACGTACGTGGAGATTGGGTATGGTATCAAGATGCACGCACATAGAGTCAAGCACTTCGTTTTGACCATACCAAGTACGTATGGCTCGTGCCCGGTCCGACTTTCGGTACTTGGAAATGAGGCTGATATTGCGTGCAGTATGCAAGTTACCCGGCAGAAGGAGATGAGATGGCTGCCGGGCGGGGATCTGCGTTTTCTGGGGATGGATGACCCTGAACCCTGATGCTGTTTCCTCGGGCTATTTTGGACTGCTTTAGTACAAATATTTTAGTTTGCTGGTGCGCCATGACCTGCATGCTGGCGGGCATATCCAAGATGGGCGACCTGGTAGACCTGGGAGGGTGTGTGAACTGGGTGCGTATGAACATGTATATCTAGCCGTCCATCCCGCACCCAAAACACATCGACAAGCGGCACTTGATCGTCCTTTCGCAAACCAAGACACTCTTCTGGAACACACAAGAAAAGACAAGCAGCTAAAAAGTTGTGATGGTGAAACGACAACGAGGTGGGTGCGGGAGTCGGGTCGGGATCGGGAGCGCAGATCAAAAGCCGAGCACCCGAATCCCAATGCGGACTAGCGGGTCGACCAACCGAAGCGACCGTCGGGCGAAACTAAACCCCTCAGTTCTCTCGCCTTTTCTCTCTCCCCAACGCCCCCATGCATTCTCCGCCTTCTCCGCATTCTCCACACAGATGCACCTTATGGACGTCTCGGACGGTCGCGCGTCGTCGGCAGCATCCGTCTCTCTGTCTTCAGGCAAGAAGCGCAAACGCCCTGTGAATGGTACGTAGCGGTGGTGGCGTCATCGTCATCTGCGTATATACATACACACCATATCCAGCTTTCACAGTCCGTGCTAACGCCTTGATATTATTTGCAGCCTGTGTCACATGTCGAGCTCGAAAGGTATGTCTATGTCTATGTCTATGTCTATGTCCTTACAATATCTGTATATGTATGCATGCATGCCCGCGTACTGGCGCTCTCTGCCTCAATGGCGTCATTTTATCCAGCCTTTGCTTTTTGCGCTATTGCTTCTGTCCTCCACTACTCCCCCCCTCAACATCTCTACCAATTCATCATCGCATGGTTTACATATATATCCTGGTACCTGGTAGTGCATGTGTCACTCGCTGCCTTCACAGTCGTTACACAATATCGCCGTCATTGTCATTGTCCATGTCCATCCATAACTAACACATTTCCTTCCAGGTCAAATGCGACGAGCGGCCAAACGGCTGCCTCAACTGCGAACGCCTCCAGCTCCAATGCGTGCAGAATGGCGGATCCATTGCTTCCGTCGAGAGAGCTGTCCCCAGTGCCTCAGGCCCATTGGTCGGCATCAAGCGCAGGCGCACCTTTCGTTCCTGCGTGGGCTGTCGCGAGTCCAAGGTCAAATGTTCTGGTGATAGGCCTGTGTGCACGCGATGCCGCCAGAAAATGGCGACATGCGTCTACGACGCCGACGTGGCTGAACCGGCTTGGGTGCAGAGTATCGCCCCAACAACTGCTCAAGCAGCTCGCCAGGAGGCATTGACTCTCCATCATCAACCGCCGTCGTTGCCTCGAAATCCGCTTGCGTCAATGACTTCCAGCGCTGCAGCTGCAAATTGCCCGCCGTCGCTAGCATGGTGCGTTGCCGCAAATACCCACATCCACACCCACCATCCATGGAACCAACACAACTAACATGTATGCATAGGCTGATGGACCCTACTCTGCCTCCCAAACCGAGACTTCACAGTCTTCTCGAGGCCTACTTTAGCAATGTCCACCCAATTCGTGTTTTTGCATTCGTCCACAAACCATCCTTTATGCGCATGCTTGATGAAGGCTTGCTCTCAGACACCTCGGACCAAGCACTTCTTCATATCATGTGTGCACTAGGCGCGAGATTCTTCGCACTAGATTACCATAATTCCACGTCCCCTCTACCTAAAGAACTGATCCAATCGGCGGGTAGCCAATGGGCAAAGATTGCTGAGGAGTTGTTTTTTTCGGATTACAGCACTATCTCGATTACCAAGCTCAAAGTACTGGTCCTACTAGACGATCACGAGGCTAGAACGGGCAATTATGCCGGGTCTTTTTTGCTGACGGGCTTGATTGTTCGCATGGCGCATGCTCTCCAATTGAACATGGAGCCTTCTCCGGATATTCTGTTCAAAAATGAGCCAAGTTCTCACAATGAAGTTTCCTGGAATGAGTCGAGACGGCGGTTGATGTGGGCTTGCTACATGGTAGATGTGTGGGCTGGCAGTGGCGTGGACCATTTGACAATCCTCAGTGAAAAGGATATCAAACTGCAGCTGCCCTGCAACGAGCGACAGTTTATGCTTCAGATTCCATGCATAACAGAAGTCTTACACAAGGGCCAGGTCCTTGATTTTTTGGAGCCAGATGACATTCCTGAGAAGCCACATGAAAATATGGGGATGGGTGCATATTACGTGCGCATAGTCAGTCTTTGGAGACGGGTACTTCGGTAAGTCGATCATGGATCTCGTGGGTGGATCAATCTAATCGCTGCAGCTTTGCCAAAAACATGGACGACATTTTACCACCATGGCTCCCGGGCTCTGAATTTGCTCAACTCCTCGTCGACATACAGGAGTGGAAAAATAGCCTTCCATCCTGGCTGGACTTTTCTTCTGACAACATCTACATCCGACGCGAATCGTCCCAACTTGGCGGCCTCTTCCTAATCCATTGCATGTATCACCATGTGCTCTGCGACCTCCACCGGATTGCACTACCCGATCTATTCAAAGCCCAAGAGCCATTTCTCTTCCCGTTCGACCAGCAGCTCTTCATGGCCCGCTTACAGACAGGCTGCTTCGAAAACGCACAGCGTATGTCGGTCCTAGTTTCCACCGTGCTACAACACGGCATCAAATACTTCGCCGACCCCATCCTCCCTTCATTCGTCTACAACAGCAACAGAATCATGCTCTTCTACATCGCGCGCATCCTCGACGTGACCAAGCCCGACGCTGGAACCGTCATCAACCGGACCGTGGAACTTGTCCAGCAGAACAACTCAGCCCTGCGCGAAATGGCCCTGCTATATCCGCTTGCGGAGCCCTTATGTATAACCACAGAACGCTGGCTTGAAACAGTACGCACAAGCCTCGCCCGCGGCCATGCAACTACGTACATCGCGCCGCAAGACCCCTCTGACGCCAGCAACCAAGTCCAAGGCATTGAAAACTCGAGCGCTTCGTCCACCGCGCAACAACAGCAGCAATCCGCACTCTCCGTCATCCCAGCCAGCATCGCCAGCGTACTCAATCCAACAAACGCACCCGAGACTTACCGCTTCTCGTCACAACAAGCCACAAACCTTATGCCCCTCTCCTCCGCTGCCAACGCCAACAACGCTATGCAGTTCGAACAACCAATGTTTGATCTCAACGATTTGCATAACTTCTTCGAGTGGGAGTCTAGCGCGGCGGAGAACACGCAGTGGACGGGTTTCGAAGGGTTCAATCCGCTGGGGTGGGCGAATACAGGGAATTTCGCGAATGGATGATTGATTGAATTTGTCTATTTCTATTCTTTTCTTTTTTTATTTTAGGTTGCTCTTGCACTAGATGCGGCGTTTCTTGCATTAATGGTTGGGTCTCACTTCAATTTGTACGATGCATGCATGACGGCTGATGCCTGATGCCCAGGAGTTTGAGCGAGCGAACAAGTGAACGAACTAATATGTTTTTTTTTTTGGCATTGGGGGGTTTTTGTTACATGGATTGTTTGTTTGGGCGCAGTATATCTCCCCTCTGGGGCTTTGCTCATAGATATTCCCTTCGCTTTGCTTGCATGCATGCATGAATGAATATTTTTGATGAATAGGGGTAGATGGCAAAGATTTCTCTTCAGTGTATCATTTCAAACGCTCGAACGCAGCATTGATACAAGACAGTAAGCACGATATCGAAATGAGGTAATCTGATAGTAGCGAGATCTATGCATGATGGAGACTGACATTGTTTGCTTTCTAAAGCTTAGAGATTCTCGATGCATGAAGACATATTCCCGGGAGTATTTCCAGTCTCATGGCCTCTAACGAGCGAGTATTAGATATAATACTATCCGCACCATTTCCCAGAAATATATGCATGCTTCGAGAGTACAACTCCACGACCACGTTGGGAAAACACAGCGACCCACTAAGGTGGCCCAGCATTCTGCCCCAGCCTGGTCTCGACGGGTGCTATCTCAAAATACAAGGCTGACAGGGGCTCCTGTGTCCTCCACGCGATAGTCTCTGGTAGGAAAAGCCTAATGCTCTTGATTGTCTTCAGGCCTAGCTCATTTTTGCGTTGCGCCAGCAGGTAGGCAACGCCCCTCCCATTGGGCGTACCCAGCAGCGCCTTGAAATCCTCAGAGTCAGGGGAGAAGAGGAGCCCTGGCCATCCCGGGAGGTCTTCTTCTTTGACTTCGGCGTTCTCGAGAACGCGGGCTATGGCGCTTTGGGTGGCTTTGTTGGTGATGCCATAGCTGACAATGTGTTTCAGCGGCGCGTCCCCTGCTTGAATCTTCCAGAGGCCCCAGGTTATGTCAGAGGACCGGTAGATAGCAGGTAAATCCTCTTTTGGAATTGGGGGTATGCGATTATTTGTAGCCTCATATTCGGGGCCAAAACGCGAGAGGAAGAGCATTACGCCACCGTCCTTGTGTATTGGGATCATGAATCTTGCGCCTGTGGCCTGTATTTTGTCATCCGTTCAGTGATCCAGAATGAAGCAGGTGAGGAGGTAGGCTAATGAACTGAGAGAGAAGGAGGCAAGGATCGGGAAGGGAGAAGTGGTAAGCCCAGGCAGTACGTACCCGATACTTTTTTCCGTCCACGGTGTAGGTCTGATCATTTATATCAGGTGCCTCGAGGTCTGCGTCAAAATGTTCGCACTCCCAGAACTTCCACTGCTCTTCGGCCATGGAAACTCCTATTTCCTTTAGGAAAGCCTGCATTCCCCACATATTGAAGCCCAGATCCGTGAGAATGCTGTCTTCAAGGTGGTAATACCACTTGGTGAAGAGAGCCGGGAAATCGGCGGTGAACTGGCTGGCGGCGGAGTCCTGGGGAGGAGTAAGGAGTTGACCGGCGTCCCTGTCGTTAGCTTTCATAAGGTCGAGGAGGCGATTGCCTCTGCAGATGAATGCGAACCAGGCATCATTGGTGGCCGGGGGTTCAAGTTTCCTACGACGAAGACGGTGGGTAGGCCACATGAAGGTGGGCGGGTCGGGGTCATCCAGGGCCAATGAATCATTGGGATTGATCCTATGGTAATGAACGACGTGGGCAAGTGCGAGGGAGAGGAGCGCGAAGAGGACGTGAATTGCCTGCATCATGGTGGTGGTGGTCTCTTGTGGCTGATAAATGAGCGTGTTGCGGTGAAAGAGAGTAGAAGGTACAACGCAGAAGGCAGGTCCGTGATATTGTTTTTGTGTCTGTGTCCGTGGCCTCGGTTGTGCGTGCCTGCGTGATTCATTTGGTAAACAGTGAAAGGCCGTGACTTCCATCTGTGCCGTCAGAATCTTGGCATACGTTTGATGATGAAGTTTGCATGATATCTTCACGACGAGGAAGACTGCCTTGCCTTACAAGGGAATATGAACGAAGAAGCATAAATCCATCTTCAGCTGTATCGAGCGGTTATCGCGCATCGTCGACATTGCGGTTCGTATTTATCATTGGTATTTTCTTTACAATTCTCCACGTTCGTGTTCGAACAGTAAAGTGTTATCTTGGTGTGCCTTTTTTAAACCCAAGTAGCGTGCCTTGAGTTCAACTTTGATATCTCTGAACCCTCATTTCTGTTGAACTGTCGCACCTTTGTATTTCTAGAGAGTAATCAGAAGAGTTAGTACAAGACAGTGTGGTATCGCTGCGGGCTGTTGTCACGTTTGCGATTCGACCACAAGGTGTTGAAGTTAACAGTGCGGAACCAGTCTTTAGTGAAATGTTGGCGGTGGCACAAAGGCTGGCGCATTTGAAGAAGGAAGTGAATGCCGCTAGGCGAGTGTGAAAGAGGGATGTCTAATATGGAAAAGGGGGTCTTTGTACGGTCAAGGTTGCTGTAAATCATATACCCATACACAAACGCAAATAGAGCTTATGCACATGGGCAAATAGTGAACCACAAATCGAAATATACCAATGAAAAGTACGAGTTAAATCCTGATATTCTAATGGACGGAGATACCCGATCATGATGACATCTAGGTTCTCTGTTTAAAACACTTGTGCTAGGTTCCATGTCTAACCCTCTCACGACTCTGCAACAAACTTATCCTCATCCCACCCCACAATCGGCACCGACTCATTTCGTTTTATAAACTTCTCCTCATCTGGAACAACAATCGCGTTATACTCCGGATCCGTGAATATCTTCGCATCAATTAGCCCCCAGATGAGTGAAACCCCAAGCCAACTTCAGCGAGAATCAGAATCAGGATTACTCACAGCATGAATATCCTCAACGCTCCTGGCCCACATAGTTGCTGCGCCGTCAAATGGCGCTACGGGCGGTAATCCGGTTGCGGAAAGATCTAGGGTCTTGTTGACGTGGAATTGAGAGTATTTGACTAGTTTCTGCTTCACGATTGGGACCGAGAGCCAGATTTCGGGATGCTTCTCGGACCACCTGTATGTTCGATTAGCTTTATTTACGAGGTTGTTGATGGGCGTTGCATGATTGCTCACTATTTGTGGGATTCCTCGTGTGTGATCTCGTCCCTCTTCCTGAGAAGGAATGTGATGCGGACGATTTTAGTCATGTTGAGGACGACGTAGACGTATTAGTGTAAGTAAACAGTGCAGGTATTTCAAAAGAGTGGTTCTAAGGCGGTCTAGTCTTTTATACATCATTGCCGCCACCGAATTTCTACAACGAACTACTTCTGGGAGCGGCTACCCTAAAAAAAGATCAAGCATAGCTTCTGCTAATGCATACCTTGGTTAGATATCGGTATGAATTTCATACACAAATGGTTTAATTGCCGAGGTGACCAATAGCAAGGCTGGGGCTCTTATTACTAAGAGCAGTGAAGGAGTTTGGATACTTAGTGAATCCTTCTCTCGTTTAAGCGGATGCTTGTATCGGTTGAGCAACGGCACCAATCCGCGAGCGCATTTGCACGATGTAGTCAGACTATTGGCTCATTACATCTTTCCTGCAATTGCGTAGTGATGTTAATTCCTACCGATCGTGCTGATGTAACAGTTTCACACCAGTAGCTGGAGACCCTCGGCCGAGCCAGAACCCTGCATTTCAGTGTTACTAGAGCGAGCACCAAAAAAAAAAAAGTAGTTCGGAGATATACTCGCTCTCCGCGCCAGCCGAGTCCGAGGTCAGGAGTTCTCATTGATGTAGGAAATGGTAGTGAAGATATCGGTACTGGGATGGAAGCGGCCCTCAGAAGTATTTAAGAAGGCC
Source organism: Acrocalymma vagum (assembly GCA_028476805.1). Lineage (NCBI taxonomy): Eukaryota > Fungi > Ascomycota > Dothideomycetes > Pleosporales > Acrocalymmaceae > Acrocalymma > Acrocalymma vagum. The sequence goes on from JAQGEP010000465.1 coordinate 15,749, forward strand.
TGATTCCCTTCCCTTCAGCTTACACAGCATCGCATCACAGTCTGATTTCCCGCCTTCAGTTCAACGTTCTCAAATTTTGTGAGAGAAATTCACGCGCGTTCGAAATGGACTACACTACAGCTCAGCGGGTGATAGAACTGGACCCAGACTTCCAGGAAGTAGTGCCTCATCCCTGATACATACATGGCGTACATTTCTAATCATCACACAGTTCCTCCAAGAAAACCCTCCAGATTCCATGCCGCGTTTAATTCAAGATGTCCGAGCCCTGACCCGAAAAATGGAAGAGAATTTGAGCGCAAGCCCAACACCAGACGGCATTGAAGAGTTCATCAAGACCATTCCAGCCAGAGACGGCGCCAACATCTCACTTCGCATCCATCGTCCCAAAAGCAGTTCGGTACAATCGCCGTTAATCGTATACTACCACTTCGGCGGCTACTGCGTGGGCGGTTCCGCACTGGCAATTCCTCTCTGCCGCGACCTCGTCAACCGTTTCAACGCCGTGTGCGTAAACGTCGACTATCGCCTCGCACCCGAACATCCGTTTCCCATCCCTATAAACGACTGTTGGGACGCCCTCCAATGGACGGCAGCAAACACGCAAGAACTGCGAGTCGATCCCGCAAAAGGATTCATAGTTGGCGGAGAAAGTTCCGGCGGCAACATATCCATTGTTCTTACTCACCTTGCTCGAGATAACAACCTCTCTCCACCTCTTACAGGACAATTCCTCAGTCTTCCATCATGCCTTCCACCAGAGACCATTCCTGAGAAATATAAATCGATATATCACTCCTGGGAGCAAGCGAAGCAAGCCCCCAAGCTTTTCGGATATGAAATGACAGTCATGTTCCGCAAGGCGCATGCTCCTGATATGGATTCACCGCTCTTCGGCGCTTTTAATGATTCCCGTGGTCATTCTAGAATGCCGCCAGCATACTTCCAGATTTGTGGCTTGGATCCTGTGCGCGATGAGGGCCTTGTGTATGAAAAGGTACTGCGGGAGGAGTATAGTGTTGAAACCAAGTTGGTTCTGTACCCGGGGTTGCCGCATGCGTTTTGGCAAGTCTATCCGGCGTTTGAGAAGGGAAGACAGGCTCATGAGGATATGCTGGGAGGCTTTGCGTGGTTGTTGGAGAAGAAGGCTTGATGGTTATGAAGGATCCACTTCATGTTGTGCTGGTATTACTTAGCATGGAGGAGATTTGAATGGCATGGAAAGAGCGTTGGCTGCAGTTCGTTCATTGTTGCAAGATAGAGTTCAACTCATAATTATGAGGTTAATTGAAATAGTCGTCTGGCGTGAAGAAGTGATAACGAAGATATCCAAGCGCAACATCTTGTGCTCACAAGCAGACACCGTGAATTGAAGCATGTATTGCTCATATTGACAATAAAAGTTACTATTTTTTTTGATCTGAGTTTTCTTCTTGAATGAATACTTATGGTAATAACTTAGACTAAGAAATTTGAGAAACAAGTCGACGTCTTCACCTTGCAGAGTTTCGTCAATGCACAAAAGGCTGAAAACCAGAGCTGAACACTCGTATGCACCTCTTGGTTCATGCAACATTATTTCCTCTTCCGGCTTTTGCCACGTCAAGGTTTTGTTCCTTGTAGTAATCCTGCTCTGAGGTAAGCGAGTGGCGTATTCCTGCGCCAAAGCGTCGTCGTAATGCAAGGTAAGCTTTGTTCATGGAATCAACAAGTTCAATCGATGCGTATGCAATAAAGGCTCGATGGAAACAGGTTTCTGTGCACGGATAGAAGACATATAGTAGTATGCTCGCGTCAAGAGTTTTTATGGCTATAACAGAGCCTCAGAATGAATCTTGTACTTGGAAGTTGCGCCTACTTTGGCCCCCACGCTAATAGTAGCTTTGTCTTGGTTTTGGCCGAATACGCTCTGCCGAAGCCTTGCTGGCTTGTTAAATTTCTGATCAAAGAGTTTTTATGAAAACTCTTCCTTCTTCGCGACTGCAGAGGAGTACTGAGATGAAATGAAAGGGGACTTTGTGTAATTGGAAAAGGGTCTTTAAATATCGATGTCCATTGGAAAGAGAGCCTATCGTACATTCTGGCACCATACTTGATGCGTGAAGAGCAGGTACCATGCAGATGTACCCAAGCCCTGGGCAGATAAGCCCAAGACTTGCGTAACGAACAGCGGAGGGGACCTAGTCCTCTTGCTACTGTAAGTATCTGGGTGTTTGGGTTGCGAACCTTTTTACGGCCGCAAAGGCCCCTGGGTCTTCTGGCTACCGCTTAAAGTGGGTCAAGTGTGCATTTGTTTCTCTCAACATGGGAGAGAAAACAGCTGGTGGAGGCGGATGTTACACCCCTAGCAGCCATTCCACGCAGCCATTGGCTCCTATGCAATTCCAAGTAAGCGAAGGCCTCCACACACAAGACATTGATGGCTGCGGCTTATGTCAATTGTATGGCGTATTAGATCTGGAGAATGCACGGCGGTGATGCGCCAGGGTGGAACGCGTGTGCCGAACCTTGGAAGCACATGCAATAGGATCAGCCTCGCGTAACTAAAGATCTTGGAAGCGTAGATTTATTTAAATTGTTCGGTTTCCCATCGATCTGTACCCCTTACGTGCGCTCCCAAGCCTCAGCACAATGGCACGACTTCATTCGTTTCTTGTTTCTTTCAGTGCAGTGCTGGCAGCTACATCGGCGCAGAGTAAGCAAACAAACACGAACGAGATGGCTCCCTGGCTAACAAATCGATTAGGCAGCACGTTGTCTACGAATGGGACGGCATCATGTGTGAAACAATGCACTGTTGGTCTTCCGAGCGGACTTCGGCTAAGATGGTCGTCCTTCACCCCAACAGCAACAGTTGTGCATGCCACAGTTCGCTACATTGTTAATAATGCCACGAACTCAACATCAACCACTACAATCTTTAACACTTTACCTGATGGTATCGAAGCACCGCCAACGAACGATGCGGGGACACGTGTGGCTACAATGACAAGTTTCGCTGCTACTGGGCTACCAGCTACAATGTGAGCGGTATTATTTTTTTTTCCCGAGGTCTCCTTTGCCTACGAACAAGGGTTGTTAATGTTCCGAACAGTGCTTACCCGGATGAATGGGCGGACTACGATTCCATTGTCACATGGAGAGGAACGCTGTCCTCGAAATCAACTTGCACTTCAGCAACTGCCGCCACAATTACACTTCCACCTCACCCACCAGTCCCATCGTCTGTCCTCTGGTCAGGAAACGAGGAAATCTCAACCGACCCAGAAGATCCGAGGGGATATTTCTACTCTCCCTACCTACAGTCCTGGGCTGCGCCTGTGCATAGTTACGCCGAAGAACTGGATGAACAGGCGCTGAGCTGCGATATATCGATTGCCCTCCCGCCCACAGCATTGCAGGGCGTTCAGTTCCTAACAGAAACTGAGACCGCGTTTCAGTCTGATGGTGGCGAGGAGGGAGTTAGCTCAACAGTTCCAGGGCCGACCTCTCAGCCGCCGTCCACGAGTGCTGATCCCACGAGTGATTCTCAGCCAACGCAACCTACTAATAATCCACAACCTACGAACAACCCAGTGCCATCGAGTAACCCGCAGCCGTCGGGCAATCCGGAACCATCAAGCAATCCACAACCGTCGAATAATCCGCAACCCTCAAATAATCCACAACCGTCGAATATTCCGCAGCCTTCAAATAATCCAACACCCTCAAATGATCCACCAGAGCCTGCCAACAACCCTACAAATTCCCCCGGGGACCCAGCGGAACCCACCGACGACTCACCAGAACAGCCTAATAACCCATCAAACCCATCCCAAACGCCACCACCAACAAACCAAAATCCATCCACAGAACAGCCAGACACACCCCCAGTATCTGAAACAGCTGAACCACCCGCTCCGCAGCCCTCAAATCCAACCCCGAACCCAGATCCAAATCAACCTACGAACCAAAACCCGACTCCAAATCCCAATCCAGATAGCCCAGAAGTGCAACCACAAACGATAACAACCAGCCTCGCGATCCTGACAATCGGTCAAGAACTAATTACCGCCGCTCCAGGAGGTTCAACATTCATCGTAGGAAGCCAGACACTTACACCAGGCGGAACGATAACAGTGTCGGGCACTACGATAGAATTGAATCCAACTGCTCCTGTTGTTGTGATCGACGGAGAAACATCGACGGTGAATAGTGTTCAAGTGACTTCTGTGCAGGGAACGGGTTCTCAAGGGGTTGGAGCTACGGGAACGCCTACGTCAGGTTTGGGTGGACAGAGTTCTACTGCGTCTGGTGGGGCGCCGGCGGATTTCACGGGGGCGGCTGCGGGTTCAAAGAAGATGGGGATTGAAATGGCATTGCTTGTTGGCGGGGCGATTGTGCAAGTAATGTAATGCGAATAAGTGCTCATGTATAGTAGGTGGAGGTCAATGGCAGGCACACTCGAAGACTAACATGGCCCTAGTTGTTGATGTAATTACATTAATCCAATGATAATTTTAGAACTCCTCGGTCGCTATTTAGGATCTCAAATTATACCAAATACCTTTGCTCTTCAACGTTTATTAAGCCACTCTAGCTACTCCACTGCTAAAGTCGAATAATATTCTTCATCCCATAGCGAAATACAAAAAAGTCCATCCTAGTTCGTAAACTCTCTATTGACTTTTACGAGTCTTCTCTAATTACACTATAGAAACCGACTATAAAGATATCAACAGGTTCAGAGATAATATGTAGAGCAGAATTATTCATACTTCGCTCTCTCAATCCGAGTCATGAACGGAAATACGAATGCACCTAGTAAAAGTTCTAAGCCGCAACCTCTAGTTAATATATCAGGTACTGTAACTTTATTACATGTAGGTTTCAGAGTATTTATTAGTAGTAATATATTAAAAGTAACTATAATAAGCTTCTTTTACCTATCTCATGAATACTTTTAATTTTCCTCGAGTCTGGCACTATAACCCCAACCCTCTAGCCCTTACACTATGAAAACTACATTTGCTGTATTAAACATTCTTCTATAATCTGCTATGTAATAGTATATGACAAACGCTTGCTTAGTAAATAAAAGCAATAACGTAATCCACCACTCATCCGCCAAAACCACTCATCCGCCAGCCCCACCAAAATCGACGCGTCTCTTTGATAGATAACTGAACAGCAACTGA
>JAQGEP010000466.1:0-20886 GCA_028476805.1 Acrocalymma vagum
GAAAAAATCCAGATCTGCAATTGGATTGATTGATTGGATCGAATCAATCAATTGCCAATCAATTGATCAATCATAATTGATTGTTAGCAACTCTGTTGATTGGGACATATAATAGATATACACCACCACGACAACTTCTAGCTATTCCGAATCCATTCTGCAATACCACAGTAGGTAGGACCGGAACTGGACGGTCGATGCGCTGTGTGAATTGACAATTAATTGCGTCATGTTGGCCGCTCTCCAGGAATGAGTAACATTTGATCTACAGTACGCAGTATGTAGCAGGGTGCAGGCTTGAACCAATCAAGCACATCGTCAGGCGCTGGCCAGGGCCTCTGCAGCTACTGTACCTTCTTCAATCACACAGCGCATCGATCGTCCAGTTCTGGTCCAAGTGGTCCAAACATATGGGGCTCTGTGCAGCGTATTTTTGGCGCAAGCCAAACGGCCCGGCACAGAACGGGCTCCCTTTTTTTCTCTGTTGAGGACGGTACGTCTGGGTCCTTCTGGCTTTTGGGCTGTCACCTTTTCCTCGTCGGCTTCTCCCTCTCTCCACTCCCATCCCTGATGCAGATACTTTAACTCTTGCGTCGAGCCTGCAACGATGAAGTCACCGTTTCTACTTGCTGCACTACCGAATGAGCTTCTTTACATGATATTATATTACCTTTTTTCAATCCGATCTCGCCAGTGTGTCTCGCATCCGAGTTTTCCATCCTGTTGCGTAAGATTTGCTCTATCATCAATTCCACGGCAATAGTCGAAACATTTCCAGATTCCTTAAAACGATCCTATCTAATGATAAACTAGCATAATGGAGGTCATATTTGGCAACTAGAAGTACTCATAAATATTGTCTTGAATGAATGGATTGATTCTAAGCTGGTAAGGACTGTGTTCATGTATGCATGTTCCCAGTTAGGCAACAACCTGGTGACTCATTCTGGTGCATCCACAATCCAGGCACCCGCAACGTAGCGAGATTGCCATGCCAACATTTTGTTACTTGCCCTCTTGCCTGTCTTCCATCATCTGACCGCCCGCCTCTCGCGGTCTCCTTCGAGCCGTTGACATTCTGGAATTAACAGTGAGGAAAGGATGTTAAAGACCTAGAGGTGTGGGGTGATGGAGATAAAAGATCGCTTGGGCAAGAACATTTTACACAGCCTTTGCTTAAAACTTTATAATGTCAACGGTTGGGAGATGTGGAATACGGTGATAGGGTTTTAATGCTGCTTTAATTGTAGAATTTGAAGCTAATGTAAATGTGGAATTGGTAGAACTGTGTACTTAATCATGCTTATGTCGGGGATCCGATAAAATGGTTGAGTCGTCGATTTGCTCTACCTCGCAACTGATTGCGGGGCCTTGGCGAAACGGCCAATCACGACGTGTGCCCAGCTCAGCAGCTACGTACCGTTACAAGGGGGTGCATGTTCGGGCTGGTCTTGCCACCAGCGAATCTTCCATACAAATCGACCTTTTTCCATGCAAAATTTGTCTGTGCGGTGGTCCCCACGAGCAGTCCGAACGTACTGGTACAGCCGCCTTGTAGGAGCGATCTTGCAGGCAGTGACCAACGGGCCACAAGCGTCACCCTACGGCACGAAACAGTCCCGCTCTTCAGCCCTATGGACCTCTCCATGGAGTTTGGTAGGGTCTTGGCGCAAGCCGTCGGCATATCCGTATGACCGGCAGGCCCGTTATATGAGGCGAATTGCAAACTGGCGTTTCTCGCAGTAACTATTGACATTTAGCAAAGTGGTTGTATTCTCTTGAAAGTTAAGAGAATCAGTTTAGTGAAGAGCTGAAGAGAGCTGAAGAGACACTGTCACATGTTAAACTCACATCTCTGTGACGGTACAAGAGCACGAACGAGGTCGAGTGCAGCTTGGGCAAAATGATTGTTTACAAGGAGAGGAAGAGATTCCTAAGGAAAACTCTGACTTAAGCTGTTTACACAATATTCATAAAGTATGAAAGTCACGTGATCGTTCCCTCACAATCTCCACTCTTTCAAGTATTGGGAGCCGATGACGTAGAGCTGGCAAGTTCCTTGGAGCGAGCATAAACTTTAGATATCTCGATTTCCTGCCGACTGTAAAGTTTCATGGCATATAGACCGAAAGATTGGGCAATTCGAGACGACCGTGTTCTGTCCTAGCGCAAATTGCAGGGAGCGCTTAGCAGAGATGTCACGTTACTGAGCAACAGGCATGTGTATGAGCTAATGATGGATGACTGCGGCCCTACTATCGACCTTGTAACAATTATTATACTTGTGAGGGCAATTTGATAACCCCTGAGCTAATCCGTACATATACACATATAACGTGATAATTGTACGATCAACTACTGAGTCGTACCGACATCTGGTGATGTCTTGGCATCCAGAATCGTCACAAGAGATGCCGACAATCGAGTCAAGCCAGATTGAACTTTCAGGCACTAGGCGACTGCCGTCACTGCCTCTGGGAAAATCTGTGGCACTGAAACATGTTCTTGCTTTCAAAGATGGCGGGAACGCCGGCATCCAAGCACCAAGACATCTCGGGCACGTTCCAGACCTGGCAGGCCGCGACAACGATTCATCAGGATACAAAGTCACATTCCCCGTCGCCGTGAACAGGTGTATGGTCTCTTCAACGCTAAACCCTTATGGCCGGCCTCAGATCTGGCCTATTCGCAACAGCGGTTCGTTCCTGGCTCAGAGACGGGGCTTACAGACCCACCACCACAAGTTCAGCCTGCTACTTATAACCAGCTGGTGAAGCCTCTCAGCTCATGCAGGTCCGTGCCGCCGCAGTGTCCCGTATTGTTGCTTATCTCGTTACCTTCGAGAAATAGTCTTGGCTCTAGTCAGCGATGAACGCCAAAGGCCCTATGACAGATAAAGAGTCAAGAGTTAGGCGCACATGTCTCGCAGCACTGTTGCCTTTGTGTACCAATGGCACAGTACTCGTTGGTAAGGTGACGTTCACTGGGCTGTGTCATGGCTTACAGATGGGGAAAAAGTAAAGTATGCACGGCTGAAAGATAGCCTTATGCCTTCTTGGGCGCCTTCAGCTATAAGCACAAAGAATAAGCACAAAGAATCGGCAAACAATTGAAGATCGGGACACAGGTTGTACTTTAGGGAAGACTAAGCGCAGGGTAGGTATATGGGTGCGCGGTGGCCGTTTATAAGAGGACTCCGCTCCGGACATTACATGCGCTGTTTCTATTACAAGTGTCTCATTCATCTTCGTTGGCCCAAACCTCATGCCATACGGAATAGACAGTGTACCTCACGTAGCCTATATCATACTACTCAATTATTACACCGCACGTTTTTGACTGCGCCGTATACCCGTCGCAGCTTTCTTACTCGTTGCAGCCCTTCCCTGGCTTTACCACGCGGATTCCACTCTACCAAGGCTGATCAGTCTGAGGCTCCACACGAAAACCCACGTGTCTGTGTGTTCCTCTTGCCCTTCGTCGGTCTTTGAAATTAGCCACGCATTTTCGGATTCGCTCTTTCCATTCTGTATAGTCTCGTCTACTGTTGCTTCGCAGGGCCCAGTGTTGCCAACCATATATTGTATTGGCAAGTATTGCAATATGTATTGCAATACTTTAAACAATCCATAACAATATAGATTTTAACAATCCATATAGTATTGCAATACAAGTGGCTCGTGCACACAATCGGTATTTTTGGACCTGCGCACAAACCCGATCAAAATTCAGCTCCAACTGGTACGAATGTGTATGGCTTAACATGACATCCTCTGCTGATTATATGTTAATTGATGATCTTGAGACTCCCTCCACCAACGATTCCACCCTCTCTGGGTTTGATAGCGCCCTATTCGAATCTGATAGCTGTTACGGTGACGATACCTCCACTCAATCCTCTGATCACTCCACTATCCCGCGGAAGTCACACAAACGGAAGCTTAAGGCAGTTAATCTATGGTCGTACGCGCGAAAACCAGGCGCTGGTCAACCCGAACGAGACTCAAAGAACCGTATTCTGTGGTATTGCAAGCTTTGCAGCTAGAGCAGCCCAATTACCACGAATGCCCGCAAACATATGAAGGAAAAACATGGAGTCGATATTACTAAGGATATTAGTCTAGTTAAAAAGGCCACAAACCACAGCCTTCATGCCGCTTTTACAAGGCAAGACAAGCTTGCTGCTGAAAAGTTAGAGGAGAAGAAGAAAGAGGTGCTTCAAGAGATGGTGGATAAGGAGGTAATTCGCGAGTGTCTTGCCCGATTAATTATCATGAGGAATCTCCCCCACAATGCCATTCAATAGCCGGAGCTTCGAGCCTTGCTGCTTGCAGTTAACTACTGCTGTGAAGACGCGCTCGTTGATTCTCATTCAACCGTACCAAAGATGATCACAGAGTCCTTCCTCCTTGAGAAGGCGATATTAAAACAGAAGCTCACAACAGCTATATCAAAGATCCACCTATCGATCGACGTTTGGAGCTCGCCAAATCGGAAGAACTTTCAGGCCATCTGTGCTCATTTTGTTGATGACTCAAGAGTCCTTCGGAAAGCTTTACTCGCTCTGCCATACCTCCCTGAAGGACACGGTGGCGACTTCCAAGTAGCTGAGCTTATAAAGGTCCTCGAGGAATATGAGATTCTTGATCAAATTGAATACTGTACTGGCGACAACCACGGTAGTAATGATAGGATGCTCCGAATCCTCTCGAAGAGCTTATTAGAGCACGGCATTAAATTTGACCCTGTCCAACGTCGAATTCGATGCCACGGTCATATCATAAATATCACCGTACAGGCCTTCCTCTTTGCAAAAGATCAAGAAGCAGTAGATGCAGCGTTCGACGCCGCTATACGGGCACTTGCTGCTGATAATCCCGAGGTTATTGAGCTGGATCAGAAGCTTGCTGAGCAGTTCAAGATGGCTGCAGAGGCTACATGGCGTGAAATTGGAGGTCTTGGAAAGATACATAATCTCGTCGTATTCACGCGTGGCTCAAACGATCGAATCCGACGCTTTGTACAGCTTGCTGGTCGAATGATTCCTATGGACAACGATACACGATGGAATTCATGGTTTCTAATGCTAGAGGTGGCTCTAAGTCTCAAGCTTTATATTATAAGGTTCATGGACGAGTATTCAGACGATCTACAGCTGGATTATCTTACGCCAGCTGATTGGAAATCCCTGGAGCGTACGCGTGAGTTTCTCCAGCCATTTTGGCGTGTCACGAAAGAAACAGAGGGCGATCGCGCTACTCTTGATCAGACACTGTATACTATGGATTTCCTTGTAAACCACTTCAAAGCTTCAGGGGTAGGACCTATATTATTTATATCGACTTTCTCCTAACAATCCCTAGGCGAAATACGGGAACTATCCTCAGCTACTTAGTAGTATTCGTACTGGCTGGTATGCCTTTGATAAGTACTACAGTAAACCGGAACAGGTTCCTGCCTACGCTGCTGCTCTACTACTCCATCCGTTCCGGCGGAGGGCATACATCGAGCGCGTTTGGAAGAAGGCGTGGCAGAAGCCAGCCATTAACGCGGTAAGGCAGCTATGGAGGACCGAATATAAGGATAAGGAAAGCGCGCCTATTGGTTATGGATCTGCTGAGTCTTCTCAAGAACCAGACGCTTACGATCTATGGGATCGCGATCAGTCTATTATGACAAGGCTCAGCGATGAATTTGAAGCTTTTATCGCTGACGCACCCGTCAATATCAGCTCCCTCACCGCGCTTGAATGGTGGCTTGTCCCCGAACGTCAGATCACTTACCCGAACCTCTTCCATATGGCTATTGATATCCTCTCTATCCCACCAATGTCAGCTGAAGCTGAACGTACCTTTTCAGGCGCACGGCGTACAATATCTTGGCAGAGGATAAGGCTTGGCGCAGACGTAGTTCAAGAAACAGAGTGCCTAAAGTCATGGATTCGAAGCGGGATAACAGTTGGGTGGTCCAAAGTTGAGCAGGAGGAGGAACGGAGGATCTAAGAGGCTAAGGACTCAACACCACGCCAAGAGTTTGCGATACACTTGACGATGAGGCAACATTAGTATATCAAGCCTTAGTCATAGCACTACGTCAGCTAGTATTGCAATATAGTTAACCATAACCATATAGATTCTGACAATACAATACAATCCAATACAGCCAAAATATTGCAACATAGTATTGTTGGCAACACTGCTGGCAGGGCCAACATTTTCGTGGTGTAGGCTGCGTATAGACGAAAGTAGCATAACCTAAACCCCAATTACACGGGGTGTATCTTTATACATAAAACCTAATTCTAATTACCGTATCGAACATGTCTCAAAAATCCGACAACACAGCCAAGACGCCCTTGTCGGGGCGTAGGGCTAGTCCTCCTCTGATTATGGTGTGTCTAATGGAGTGGACGAGGCAGCAACATGCCATTGTAGGCGGCCGTAGGCTGCTGAGGACTAATACAGGCAGCAACGAGCTGTCGTGTTCGCTGACATACAACTTCCCAGAGTCATTGGGTAGCTTTACAAAGCCTCATCTGCAAGATTAATTTAATCCTCCCTCTACAACAATCTGATTGCGCCTGGTCGTTGCACCAAGCAGAGCCAAAAGAATTGATTGACACTGGATAAGTAAACGCTCAAGAAGTCGAAGCCAACCATCGTCCCAGATTGCATAGACGATACCTTTTCCCTTATTTAACGTATTGGTGAGCTCATTGACTGGCACTGCGGCAATGGCGTCATCCTGATCATCTTGGAATGGGATAGAAATATCCGCAACTATCTCTGGAAGCCTCTTTTCTCCGTGTGTGGCAGCTCCACTGTCATGAATTGCGTCATCGGGGGCCTCCGAAAATTTGCTTAGTCGGACCGAAAACATCTCGGTATCGCCTTCTTCATCGGTAAGAGGATTGGTGGACGGATGTGATCGACTCGGTGTCTTTCGTGGAGGAGACGAAGGGAAGTTGAGTACCGTTGGCGGAAGCTTTTCGATTATCTTGCTGTCCGTACTAAAGTTATTTTCCGTATTGTGTTGTGGGAATTGTCGCTCCTTTAGTGGGAACTTCATCAGCAGTCCCTCATCTGAAGAATCATCGTCGCTCTGAGCAGACCACTCTGTCTCTGCATCCTCAAGGCCTACCGCTCTGAACTGTTCAACCTTTTCGTTAAACCGAAGACTTTTGTTTTCGCCTTGGCTGAGGGATCGTAAGCCTGGTGCGCGAGGAGAGAAACGATCCGTGGCTTCTCCGCTATCTGTTTTCGACTGTATTGGGTATGTAACACAGTCTGTGGACGGCCTATCAAACATTTGACAATCTCGAGTTGGGTCCACTGAAACAATACCTCCATGCTGTATTTGTACTCTGCCAGGCTGCTTGAGTACAGGCAAACCTGACATCAATTTCTGCCGCATAAGTTCTAACTTGCTTCGTTTCTTCAGTATGGACCTTTTACTTAGGAAACAGGTGGATTTGGAAACCGCGGGGGCAGGCGCGGATATAAACTCGAAAAGTGAGGATTTTGACAAAGGCTGCAGCGGCCCGTAAAGCAAATTGTTGTCAAAATCCTTGAGCCTACGTCGAATTAGTTGCAAGCTTTTCTTGCATGGTGGCCGCAGAGTAGGCGCGCGTGGAAATTTACCAACTGATTTTTTCCGGAGGAATGGTCTTGAGCTTGTATTTTGATTTAGCCCATGCCCGCCACAATGCATTCTCAGAGCGCGACGGCCCGTCATGTAGCCCTGCATTCGAGACTACATATCTCCATGATGACCACACATCATCTTCCTGCCAATCATGCGAAAGGTAATCGACATTTCTTAATGGCTCATGTCGTATTGCAATATCGTCAGAAATGGATAAAAGGTTGAAGTTGTAGGTGCCGGCAGAAGCAGGGTCATCGGTTGACGAAGAAGCAATGCACCAGCGCTCATTTTTGGAATTGCGTGGAGGCTTGGAGAATTTCTGCAGTCGTGACTGACAATCTTGCTCAGAAGGGAAATTGGTCTCTGCAATATCCCTGAGCCTTCAGTCAGAGGAAAGCCACTGGCCGGCATAGGTGAGCAAAGGGGAGGCTTACAGGAGGGCAGCTTGAGAGGTCTTCGGAGACAAGGACGTAGAGAATGAGGGTTGAGCAGATAGACGGTCTGCGATATCTACCGCCACATGTCGTGGATTTCTGCTCCCTAAACATGGAGTAGGGGACTTTGGCCGAGAGGAAGGTAGTGAGAGGGAGAACTGCCCCCCTGGAGTGGAGGAAGATGAATGTGCATCGGTCTGGAAGTAAAGGTCTAACATGGTGACAATGAAGGAACCTAATGGGTGAGAAAGCAATATTATGTGCGGTTTCCCAAGCTTGCAGGACCTTTATACATCCACTTGTCCCGTCTCCCAGACGAGTTGGTCTAGAAGATATCCTCGAGATACATTGCGCTTAAAATGTGGGCACCAATAGGCTGCGCTCTCTTATGACAGTTCAACACTGCAACACGCATGTAGATGTTTCCACATGAGACGTGAAGCAATGAGAGAAGACCAGGCTTGACACGCGCCAATTCGCCAGACTTGAGCCTTTGTTGATGTTATACATGGGAGACAACGCATAAGCAAGGATAACGTTAACTATATGCATATGCTTGACTAAGTACCAGTTGTCACAAATATAGCTCACCATTACACCAAAACCCCGCAGGTTCCGGGCGGGGACCCCGGATGATCTGCACGCTAGAGCATGGTAATGCCTAGGCCGCCTCAAACGGATGGGCATGAGTGGCCCGGACAGGCCCGGGGGTTTCTCCCATCGAAATCGTCAGAACACGTGAAAATAATTCACAGACGTGTCCAGCTCGCTCATGCTGGTCTCAACCTTAACCACTCCGCGCTCTCTGCACCGACGAGATTGGGTGCCGGCCTAATTATTTCTATTCTGCTCATTCTCGAATTTGACGTCATAACTCTAATGGCTGCGATTTCCGCCGTCTTGCTCCTCACTGTTAACCATTCAGTGATGTTATTGGATTGGATTGGAGCTGGATCCGGGGCTCGATCCAATCCAGTCCAGAAAGTAGAAAATTTCAGATCCAGCTCTAAATTTACCATACACGGTTTAGCGTATACCTAATTAGGTTTAGTTTTGGATCTGGAGAGGTGCTCCAATCCAATCCATCCAAATCCAATCCAAAACGGCTCCAATCCAATAACATCACTGACCATTCTTATATGGCGAGAGCCACAAGTCGCTCGCTTTCCAGGATCTCTGCGAGGAGAGCAAGATTATTACCCTCTGTATGCCTCCACACTCGTCACACATCCTGCAGCCGCTTGATGTGGGGTGTTTCTCACCGTTGAAGCGGGCATATAGGAGAGAGATCAGAGGCTTGGCACAGAGCGCATTGAGTACATCGACAAGAAGGGCATTCCTAGCCTCCTTTAAGCAGGTCTTTGACAGCTCATTTTCAGAGGAGAACATCCAATCAAGATTCCGAGCGACTGGTTTAGTCCCACACGACCCAGAGGTTGTATCATTGAAGCTTGGAGAAGCCTCGCACGCACCCACCTGCACCAGGGGCTACTGAATGGAGCCCCAAAACATCAAGCAACGCCCGTGAGACAGAGGCTCAATCAACGCTTATTCGCAATCGGCTTCAAAGGCACAAGAGCTCATCGCCTGCTTCTATTATTGAGATGCTTGGTCAGTTCAAAAAAGGCGCTGAGATGATACCGCATTCACAGGCGTTGCTAGCGGCTTGAGTTGTAGACCTTGAGAAGGCACACAAGGCTGCATCAGAACGCAAACAACGCAAAAGGAAGCAGATTCAAAAGGGATGAACACTATCGCTTGCAGAGGCAGATGACTTGCTTACTCAACAGGATGTTGAGGCACAATTAGAGCGGGAAAGGCGCGAAGGTAGGGCCCAAACAGGTGTAGGCAGCAAGCGCAACACGCGCTGCAAACAATGTAGACAGGACACAACTCGCGCACGTGTATAAAAGAATACTAATAATTAATTCTCGGAGGATGACAACAAAACACAAAAAGTAATAACGGACATTATATCTAGATCATACACTCGCTAGAAGGGTTCGCATACCCAATTATATCCAGAGATGGCCAGGCTGATTACTTCAAATCTTGTAGAGTCGAAGAGAAGAGTGAAGACCAAAGCCGACTAAGCAGCACGACGCGTAGACGTCATCATGCTGATCGATCCTCACTTTCGCGCCAACGTTCACGCTACTTATCGGCCGGCACTAAGCTTAATATGGCACGCGCCTCACTTCGGTCATCGTCATCATCAATCGTGAGCACATGCGACTTGGCAAATCAATGCGGAGACAATTGCCTGTGTCGCGCCGCATCATTCGCTGACGTATGTACCTTAACATTTTCTCGCTCTGCAGCGGTACCGTGTCCGTGCACTCAATGCGCGTGTTCACTGACTCAGCAATGCGCTTCGCTAAATGACCGAGTAACTAGGTGCTGAAACCGTGGCTTGTGCCCTCACAAAAACCAGTCTAGAGTTGCCTATCCAAGACTACTCTCCCAGTCGTCAGGTGTACGAGTCCGTGGATGTCATACCACCCTCTTGACCGTCGTCCTTCCCGGCTTGTGGTGAAGACTTTCCCCACAAATCCTGTTTCTTACCGGGCTATTGCCCTGATCTCAACGATATCGGGTCGTTTGCCACTCTCTTCCCATCAGGCTTAAGTCGCATCCATTTCACTCCGAACACACCCTGTCACTTGAATTGCGAAATCCACCATAGACAGTTTTCGCAGAATTTCTCGACTTCAGCGGTTCCTTGACGCAAAGTCAATACTACCGAGATGCCGCTACTTGACATGCCAAATGAATTACTGCAGTCTATATCAGAAGAACTACAGTCAGAAAAAGATATAAATGCCTTCAGCCGAACGAATAACCGTCTCTATATTCTCCTCAATCCTTGTCTATATCGACACAACGTAAATGTGTTGGGAAGCTCCGCCTTATTATGGGCTGCGGAGTATGGACAAGAAGCGACAGTACAAAATCTGCTAAGAGAAGGAGCTAATGCCGGAGTGAGGCTTTCTCGCGGTGAGACACCTCTACTGCTGGCTGCCAAGAACGGGCAAGATACGACAGTCAAGCTGCTGCTCGCGAAAGACGGAGTCGATCCGAACTCTAAGGATGATGATGGACGGACGCCGCTATCGTGGGCAGCCTGTAACGGACATGATGCTGTAGTCAGGCTGCTACTCGCGAAAGACGGAGTCGACCCAGACTCGAAGGATTA
This sequence comes from Acrocalymma vagum, assembly GCA_028476805.1. Taxonomy (NCBI): domain Eukaryota; kingdom Fungi; phylum Ascomycota; class Dothideomycetes; order Pleosporales; family Acrocalymmaceae; genus Acrocalymma; species Acrocalymma vagum. Next base: position 11,275 of record JAQGEP010000466.1, read on the forward strand.
TAGCGGACGCACGCCGCTATCACTCGCAGCAATATGGGAGCAGGATACAGTAGTCAAGCTGCTGCTCGCGAAAGTGGGAGTCGACCCAAACTCTAAGGATAATGATGGGTGGACGCCGCTATCGTGGGCATCACACGAGGGGCATGATACAGTAGTCAAGCTGCTGCTCGCGAAAGCCGGAGTCGACCCAGACTCTAAGAATCATATCGGACGGACGCCGCTGTTTTGGGCAGCAAGGTTTGGGCATAATGCGGTAGCTAAGCTACTGCTTGCGGAAGAGGAGGTCAACCCGAACTGGAAGGATAATGAGGGATGTACACCGCTATCGTGTGCGGCATATAACGGGCATGATGCAGTAGTTAAGCTGCTGCTCGCCAAAGATGGTGTTGGCCCGGACTGTAAGGATAATGGTGGATGGACGCCGTTATCATATGCAGCAAGGAAGGGCCATGATGCGGTAGCTAAGCTACTGCTTGCGGAAGAGAGAGTTAGCCCGAACTCGAAGGATAACAAGGGATATACACCGCTATCGTGCGCAGGAAGGAACGGACACTGTGCAGTAGTCAAGCTGCTGCTCTCCAAAGATGGAGTCGATCCGAACTCCAAAGATGACTACGGACGGACGCCGCTATCGTGGGCAGCGATATCGGGGCATGATAGAGTAGTTGAGCTGCTGCTTGCGAACGAAGAAGCTATTCCGGACACGAAGGATGATGGTGGACGGACGCCGCTGTTTTGGGCAGCAAGGTATGGGCATGATGCGGTAGCTAAGCTACTGCTCGCGAAAGACGGAGTCGACCCAGGCTGTAAGGATAATGGTGGATGGACGCCGCTATCTTGCGCAGCAAGCAACGGACATGGTGCAGTAGTCAAGCTGCTGCTCTCCAAAGATGGAGTCGATCCGAACTCCAAGGATGACTACGGACGGACGCCGCTATCATGGGCAGCGATATCCGGGCATGATAGAGTAGTCAAGCTGCTGCTCACGAAAGATGGAGTCGACCCAGACTCTAAGGATGATGATGGACGGACGCCGCTATCGTGGGCATCACACGAGGGGCATGATACAGTAGTCAAGCTGCTGCTCGCGAAAGATGGGGTCGACCCAGACTCTAACAGTAATGATGAGTGGACGCCGCTATTGTGGGCATCACACGCGGGGCATGAGACAGTAGTCAAGCTGCTGCTCGCGAAAGCAGGAGTCAACCCAGACTCTAAGGATGATGATGGACGGACGCCGCTGTTTTGGGCAGCAAGGTTTGGGTATAATGCGGTAGTCGAGCTGCTGCTCGAGAGATGGGCAAGGTGGACTTCCACTCGAAGAGTAATAGTGGACTGACGCCGCTATCATTAGCGGCATGGAGCGGGTGCGAGGCGGTGGTCAAACCGCTGCGATCGCACGTTGACCTCTTACAATACGCCTCATGTTGACTTCCACCTCCAACCTAGCTAGCTACCTACATGCCTCTCTGGTTCCCCCCGTACCGGCAGACCTCGTAAAGACTATCATCCACGGCACGGTGACGTTTATCCTAAAAGTGCAGCACGCCCCCGACCTCAGCGCGATTAGCGACGCCCTAAGGATCCTACAAACAGAAACAAAGGCCGCGGCGAACGAGAACACGCAGGCACTTAACGACATCAAAAATGAGCTCAAGAGCAATACCGAAACCGCGCAACAGGTCACCGCAGCCACACAACAGAGCATCAACACAGGGGAGGAGGCGAGAGCGGCCGCAAAGGAAGCGTCAGAAACCAGCAAGGCAGTCTTGGAAATAACTAGGGAACTCAAAAATAAGGGGATGCAGAACCAGCCAAGCGGACCAATGACCTATGCGCGACTTCAGGAAAGTCAGTGGAGAAAGTGAACGCGGTGTGGTCATCAAAAGGCAATCTCTGTTGCTGCCTGCTACAATAGGAGAGGATATGCAGCGAAAACAACTAAGGAGCAGCTCTGCGCAACGATATCCAGGGCGTAGCAACGACTGGTGAAAGCAAACAGGGCTCCTTGGGGTGTTTTAATGGGTCAGGGGGAACTCTCCGGACTCAGCTGGTGCTGGTTTGGTTTTGATTATGAACCTGCATCATGAACCTGCATCATGTACCACGTCCTGGGTTTTGGAGTCGACCGTTCGACAACGGGCTAGACAAGGAATGAGGCAGTCGGCCCTGGAAAGAGCAAACCGTGTGATGGTTAGATAGTTGTAACATCGGCTTTCATCGGCCGAACTGACTCTGGAGTAAATGCTTGCCCGGCGTTAGCGATGTCACTCGCGACTTGCAAGTTGGAGATAGATAGCCACCATGACATGTGTGTGCATGTGTGTGTGTGTGGCATTCATTCAGAGAAGTGTGAAGGTGGAAGCAGCTGCAGAAGGGCTGGTTTGTGAAGCCGAAGCAAAGCAGCCAATGAAATCACTGCGCTTGCTTAGCACTCTTGTGGCTTCCTCATGTGTGGCTGGTGGCCGTGAATGCGGCAAGAGCGAGCCCAGCCTGCTTGCCTCAGCCAAGTTTCGGGTGTGGCTCAGCACCCAGTGACGCTGTTCTTCCACGACCTAGACCGACCTCCATCCTCACCTCACTCCACCCGCTCACTGCCTTCGCCTCTGCCTTTGCACCTCGCCGAAATCACCAGACTCGCTCCGCCGCTCTGCCTGTGCCGACTTCCTATACAAACACCCTCCGGCCACACGTTGCGCCCTTTGACGAAGCAAACTGTTTGCCGAACACCCAACTCTACCACTTACCTCTCACCGTAACCGCCCGCAACCGTTGAAGCCCAGCCTCAGCCTCACTTTCCTCCGCTATCCACGTTGGCTTCCTTCGATTCTCTCCCCAGGACCGCCAGTATGACCTGGAAAAGAATCTCCACATCCGGCACAAATTCTAGTAGAGCAAGTTCGCTCTTTGGCCTCGACGAAGACAGCAAGTCAAACATCCTCGTCTACAAATACCGCTCGGGCGCCGAAGCCCTAGAGATCACAACCGAACAGGAGCTATGTAGAACTCTCGACGAAGGTGAGCCTACTGTTCATACCAATTTCTACTGCCCTCATTTCACTGACTTAAGGCTGTTGCCATCATCAGATCCAAATCTAGCCTACATGCGCGTTACTAAAAAGAAAATTCCGCGTGGAAACAGCACACTGGAAGTTCGCGCAGAGGATTTACTCCCTCCTGAGGATCTCGAGAAGTTTGGAGACAAGAAACCTACGCTCAAGTCTTCGCTCGCCAACGTTGGACTTCCTTCAAGTGCGTATTGGAAGCGACTGCTATTCAACTCGTACGAAGACCTATACATCGTTTCGAGATCCATCCATCCTTCTCCTGAGGCCTCGAAAGACAACAGCCCCTCCAGTCCACAACATGTCAGCCCTTCTACCACTTTTCCATCAGATACTGCCCATCCCTTGCAGGACCCTCAGGCATCATAGCCCCACCCACATTGGTTGGGCTAGATGGGTCGATGCGCTATTCTGAGGTGCGAAACTCAGTCTCAAGCGAGACTTTGTGTCTTACCTGTTGTGACTCATTGCCACAAGTACCTATATGCCATGCAATGCAGTCGACCACTGCAGCCTTGTGCTGTCTACCAACAATCCTATACGTTACAATCTCTTTCTCGATACCCTATGAGCGTGTGGCGCCGGTCGGAGTTTTGGATTTTTCTCGGCTATTCACGGTCTCTGTTTCTTGAACGAGCTCGTCTAAGAAAACATGACTCGATTTCCTTCTTTCTGGAAAAGTGCTGCCTTGACCCGCACAACGGGTGCTTACTTTTGTCTGCTACGTTGAGCGATTGAGTCTTGATCTCGCTCTGAGTTTGGTCATAATTATGCTTCTTGCACATATGACTGTCGTTTTGTTTTGTCTGCTCTGTGTGAGGTGTTCTCTCGCGCGGTGAGTAAAGTTTGCAGTCCTTGGGACTCTTATGTGTCGAGGCGCCAAAGCTGCGCGTACGGTACGGACACCTTGGAATGAGGCTCTGTTCTTCGAAAAGCAATGCAGACGCGAAGCTGCGGAGAAGGCGCATAATAACGGCGCGAAGATAAACTACGAAGTCGCGAAGAGGCGGAGCAGGCAGAGGAAAGAGCAGAAGAAAAAACGCGCAAGACAACTCTCTCTGGATTTCTTAATGATTGTGTGGTAAGCTAATAGAGTCGCCACCATGCTGGATGGGGCTTGACTTGTCTCAACCAATAATCTTCTTCCCTTCTCTAAGCAAACTAATTTCCTTCTCAAGCCTCGAGCGTTCATGCTTCGTCTGCATTTCCTCGCCGGCAATATCCTCCAACGCCTCGTGACCAAGCCCAGCAACGAGCTTGGCGGAAAACAACGTCAAGGGCGTCTTTTTACCGGTCACAAGCTTGCAGTCGGCAACCTGCATACGTACTGCATCAATGAACCCTTTTTTGGCGACCTTGTAGTAAGAACAAAGTATGTCGTGGATTTCGAGGGTGGTGTGCTTCGCATTGCTCAGGGGATGGCTTTGAACAGCGTCGTTCAGACGCACCACCGCTCCATGCTCAGAGTCAATGCTCTTCGAAACTAGCCCTGCGCAGTGGTGTTCATGGATAGGATAATCCGATAGATCCATCCATTTCCGTTCCATTCCGCGCACTCCATGGACTCCATGGAGATACTACGCTAACCAACTGCAGTATAGAACCTACCTGTTCAAGTTAGTCGTGACGTATGTTTGAGTGAATGACGTTGCGGGGTAGTCGGAGGTTTCAGTGCCAATATACCCGATTTAACCTCATCCCATCTCAAGCTCTGAATATTCACTCCTCTTAACCAACATCTTGAACTAACCGCTTAGTATATCCAAAGCGGACCTTAACATGGCGTTCGACGTACCTCAGATGACCCAACAGGAAATTCTGGCATCGCAAATCGACTCAGAACATGTTGTTCAACGCCCGTTTGACTCCAGTTTCGACATTTTCGAAGACGACGGATCACGGCTTACCGACCTCAACTCCGAACAAGTTCCGGTGCCTACTGAGTACCAGACCACAAATGACGATAGTGTTGAAGTTGTTGGTGAGCTGGATAGGGTTTTCGACGCGCCATTTGATTACTCCTGGGTCAAATGGAATGATGTTTTCCTCAGAGGGTATACAGCACCTACCAAACCTCCCCGAAGTTGTTCATGGTTCTGGAAGTTTGGAGTACCTCTTGCGATTACTCGGCACAGTAAATAAGGCCATTTAAGTCGGAGGAAGTATCATTTATGCCGTGCTCAGGAGGAGTGGGAAGGCGAAACTGATGAGGAATAACTCAGTAGTTTTTTGTATTCGAATCTTCCTCTTATAGTTGTGGTAAGCAAATTTGAAGGCGGACACCTGACACGTGATATGGATCATTCACCTTCCTAGAAACTTGATATACGTGGTAGAATTAAGCTTTCGACCCTTCAGGGTGTTATCCTACATTTGTACTAGTACTTCAGTTGCATGCCAAGAGGATTTCTGTGAAATCTCCATGGAAAAGTGGGACGGAACGGATGGATTTCTTTTCCCTTCCATGAACACGACTGCCTAGGAGCAAGTAGTGGCTTTAGGAAGGATTGAATTGACTGCTAGCTAAAGGAAGGAGAAACGAACAGTTAAATAGATCGATAGGTAGCCATCTAGGCACCGTGGATAAGCAGCTCCTGATAGTAATGACTGTTACTATAATGACTAGAGAGATGGCGCCTAGTAGGCAACAGACACGGGGTAAATCAGCGCTCAAGTGGCTGGACTGTGGCGCTAGGTTGCAACACCATGGGTATACCATATTGTATGCTCTGACAAGTAGCATGCGAGATATTAAGAAGGTGCGGATTAAAGATTGTACAATATTGTATATCGAGGTGCGATTGTACTATGCTACATGTTGTACAATTTTATTGTACAATAATACTAGGATTGTACAACTTTTACTATACTGATCTGCCCATGTATGCTAGCCATATAGCCATATAGCCATATAGCTATACTGATATCCATCCAGCTACGCAATATAAGCAAGTATGAACTGGGTCCTGCTGTAGGTATGCAGTAGGAATTGGCTCAATCATATAAGGACCTTGATAACGTCCTGATTGTGCTGCAGAGGAAGTTCCCAAATCTCTTTCATCTTTGGGAAAATTCACCTTAGTATTGCACCACTTCATTTCCCCCAAAGCCATGGCATCTAATGCTCTCCACGTGGTGGTCTCGGTAGCTTTCCAGGATGCAGGAGACACCACACGTGCTATTGCCATGGCAGTTGCACTGCGAGATCTCTGCCCAAAAGATATTGATCTCAAAATCAGTTTCCTGTCATGCGGTTCCCGCTTCGAGTATCAGATCACTGATGCTGGGTCCCCCATTGTGCCAGCCCAACCCCGAGTTAAAGGGATTTCCGTTGCACACGATCTGGGCTGGGACTTTCCCTGAATTTTTCGGCTCAGTTGAAATTGCCAAAACATTTATCGATCGCCAGCTTGCTGCGTTTGGAGAATTGAAGCCTGATGTGGTGTTCCATGGGATGTGGGCACCAGCATCGTTGGCTGCTCGAAACTCGGGGTTGGGCTGGCACAATGGGGGACCCAGCATCAGTGATCTGATACTCGAAGCGGGAACCGCATGACAGGAAACTGATTTTGAGATCAATATCTTTTGGGCAGAGATCTCGCAGTGCAACTGCCATGGCAATAGCACGTGTGGTGTCTCCTGCATCCTGGAAAGCTACCGAGACCACCACGTGGAGAGCGTTAGATGCCATGGCTTTGGGGGAAATGAAGTGGTGCAATACTAAGGTGAATTTTCCCAAAGATGAAAGAGATTTGGGAACTTCCTCTGCAGCACAATCAGGACGTTATCAAGGTCCTTATATGATTGAGCCAATTCCTACTGCATACCTACAGCCGGACCCAGTTCGGCAAGGGCTTCTCCAGCCAAGACACCCATCCAACAATCATCCGCCTTATCCACCCCAACGGACCGCTCAACATGGTTTATTTTTGTTTCAAGACCAGCTCGTCATCATGGCATCCGATCGCGCATGCCCGCTTGTTCGAAGTAGTCATCAAATAGCCTCATCTGTTGGATAACGCACCTTTAACGCGTCAAGGCCTCCCGATCGACATCCCTCCTCTAGACTTGGAATTCACGTACCCTGCAACGTATTCCTGCGGGGAACCGTAAAAAGCAGCGGCAGGGTAGAGCAGAATGCAGCACTCTCATATTGTTTGCAGATCATCCAAAAGCTGCAGCGCCTAACACCCAGTACGAGCCAGTGTGAACGGGCCGCATGGCCGGGACTGCTTCTCCAAACATATCAAGGCACATGTCATCCTAGTCAAGGCCCTCGTTTTAGAAGAGCCGCAAATGAAGCCAGAATCTTTGCGATTTTGAAGACCGCAGTGCTTCGTATCTGCGTGTGTAGGCTGAAAAATGCTCAATACTGTAGTGTCACCCGATACCTCCCAACCTACAGATCATAGTAACAAAGGAAATTAACTTCGTAGGGGTCTGTTCACCGGATACGGAGTCTTCGCTTTGTTATTTGTGGTAGCTTTTACAGCATTCTCCCGCGCAATGGCCTTCTGTGGATGACCGTCCGCCAGCAAAGCGACATAGGCGTCCATAGGATTTAAACGAATCAGATGGGAGAACTTGTTGAATGGTAGCGATTTTCATCGCTTACAAGCTTGCAACTCTCGCCTATCACCTGCGCTCCGACAATGCCCATTCACCAGCAGTAGCTTAAAGCCAATTTTCATTCGGTACATAGCTTGCAGCTGGCTGCTGTTTAAAATATACAAAAGCAGTCATTCAATGTGGTTCACATTCCTAGTTTCCTGTTACATCCTACATGCAGAGTCGAGTGTCAAAGCCTGCGAAGCTTCTGCCTGTATGACGTACTATATATATCACTCTACCATCTCCTTGCTTCTACTTATCAGTCCTATATGTATCAATATTCATCAGCTATTCAATGATCACCGCATATCCAAACTTCAGAGCACTATCACTTCTCACCTTGTTTCGATTCTCACATCTGAATGGACTTTCTGCACATCGGCGTCATGAATGACGTAATGTGCTTTGCCAATAAGGTTCATAACCTCGGTCCAATCGCCCTCTAAGATTTGGCGCTTTATTATCCCTCTCGTTCCCAGATGCAGATATCAAATGCTTACCAACACGAGTCCCGCTTTCGTGCATGATGTATTTAAGCCCGCTTTGCTGCATTAATAATTCGACTTTAGAAATGTAAGCCGATATGGATGGCGAGGGCGTTCCAACCTGATTTTAGTAAGCAGCTGCTTCTTAGGGATGTAAGAGAGTTACGTACGGGAACAACGCAGAAATCGGCTTGGCATTTTGCTGGAAGGGTATGTGACGCGGTGGCCATTGCGAAGTCAATTTTTTACCCGAAAAGGATACTGTCGGCAAGAATGGAGGGAATCAAGAGAGCTCACATACGGATTTTAAAGTAAATGTGGAGTACATACTCACATGTCAAGTGAAAGAAATGCTTCATGTGAAAGTTATCTTCCCTGCGTGACGTCCAGCTAACGTCAAGCTGGGGCTGCAGCCAATGAAATACAGGTCCGACCTTTGCTTATGTAAATACATCATCATCATGCCCCTCCAGACTGCGTTCCACACAGTTTAACGGATTAATGGCTGAAACAATGCGCGTTCAGACCTTGGGAAGCAGTAGCCCTACGTATATTGGGTAGGTCCCCGCAAGTACACCTGACACAGCTTGCCTAACGTAAATGTAGACGTTCAAAATGGCAATGCCTGCCGACCCTACTACATCTGCGTCCACTGCGACCGGAATTGCAGTCAAGGCCTACAAGATCACCACAAACGATGGATTACATGGAACGATGACCGTGGCATACGTGATGGTAACCCACGCTGCTATTGTGGCGCCGTCAGTCGTCAGGATCGAGCGGGAGCTGAGAGTAGCATGCCTGGGTTGGGGTTTTGGACGTGTGCGACAAGATGTTGTGACTATTTTCCCATGGTTCAGAACGGCTGGACTGAGAAGGAGAGAGCGTTAAGCCCGCCTGATCCTCAATGTGCTGAGTTTGTCCCATGGTTATTGTAGGATCTTTGTCGTCGGAAGCTGTAATGAAGTTGATTTATTTGCAGAACGTAGGATGTCATTGATATACACTAATACTACTATACAGTGTTCCAATTCCCCCTATATCTAGTCATCAAGACCGCGCTTCAGCAGCAAACTCTTACCTCCATCCGACGTAACTCTTTGTCTAGTCTTAAACTGCACATAACCCTCTCCATATCTGGCCGATCTCTACCGTTCGACGCTATCTCCATTAACTGTTGATCACACGCCCCATATCTTGTCCTTCACGTATCCCGACAGCGCCTAGTCTTGCAGTGCTGTAACCGATATGGTATCGTTAAGGCTTAACGATACCGATAACGATATCGTTATCGTTAACTAACGATATAGATTCTAACGATATCGGTATCGTTAGGCCTTAACGATATATATATAAATCGGCAAATGACCGCCTTACCACTGCTTGGCGTAATAATTCCCCATCTACCACTGTTTTCAATACACTACCACACATGTGACCTCGGCTAAAAA
>JAQGEP010000467.1:0-20797 GCA_028476805.1 Acrocalymma vagum
TGCTCCCCAGCTGATGGGCGGTTGCCCCCCATAAGCTATGCGGCCAACAGCCTACGGTATTTGGTGAGTACCTTACCACCGAACACCAAAAAACGACATCATAATACAGACTCTGACTTATCCCTTTTTAATTACTGCTTTCATTTACTATCTGATAACGTCTTGGGAAGGTGCGAAATCCATTAATGAACAGTTGGCATTTTGGCAAGGAGCAGTGGCATTTGGGATATTTTTCGAGCAGACGTCACGTGTGTGGTAGAGTATTCGAAACCGTGGTAGAAGGGAAATTATTACGACAAGCAATGGTATGTTCGTAATTTGCCGGGAGGGGAATGGACACTTTAACCCTACCACAACTCCACAATCCACCGCTCCCTCCATTTTTGCAAATACGTCACCAACAAGGATGCGGTGATCCTACTTGTCTCAAGTATGAACGCTTCCGACAGTCTGCAGGACCTTCTCACCACCTTCACCCGCTTGCAGCGTCTCTCTACGCCCCGTATCCAGTCATTCATCTCTGCTGTACACGCTAGGGCTACGGAATTCGGCACCTTCTCCCCACTGCCATTGCCCCGATATACCGTATTCGTGCGCCTTTCGCAATATGAGCGCTTCCTGCTCGAAGAAGGTGAATACCCCTGGGGCTACTTAGGCAGTGGGTACCAGCGCGAGTTGGCCAAGGCGGAAGCCGCGGATTCTGAGCCTGGGAGCCCGCTCGAGAGAGTCGCTGTCGCGCTGTTCCTCCGCTGGTCGTGGGCGGACACGGTACTGCGCGAGGTGCTGGCCATTTTGTTCGAGGCGCAAGACGAACAAGAAAGGTTAACCCGAGCGAGGCATCCCGTCAAGGAATACCTCACCAAATTCATGCGCGCCGCGAGCACGCGCGTCGACGACATCCTGCCTTTCGACAACCGGAGTGCGCGTGTCGAGGCGCTCGTCAATGACCCTATAAACGGGGACTTCGTGCGGAGCTTGGAGCAGGGCGTATGCCCTGACCGCCTCCAACCCTTAGAGGTTGTTGTCGCGCCGCATCCGGATGACCTTCACGTCTGGCGTCTGTTGGCGTACGTGGTGCAGCAGTGGGGCTCGGTTATGTGCAGATGGCGCGGCGTGCACTATGCTGCTGAGCTGTCCAGACGTCTGAGCGATCACCCACCTGTTCGTGGAGAGGTGTATCCTTTCGACTTTTGGAAGAGTTATGAACCAAACAATGCAGTGGTTGCTGTGCAAGCTGATGAATATGAGTCTTTGGGTGTCCCGTTTTCAGGTTCACAAGAATTAGGACTTGAATCCTCCGAAGCCCCTAAAGCCAGATCCGACGACAGCGCATTACAACGCGAGCAGTCGCTGGTTGAATCCTCCGCCGTAGGAGAACTGAGGAACGCAAAGATCATATTGGCGAGCATTTCGGAAGCTGATGCCGAGAGAGATGCGTCTGACAACGTATCATTGACAGCCACGGAGCCAAGTCTTATATCTGTACCTCAGTCCGAGGCAAGTGATTTCGACGTTCTGAGTTTAGACTCCACGATCTCAGAGGTTCTGCAGGGCATGCACGCTCCAGAATCTAGTTCGAGCGACTGGCCTGTTCACATTTCTTTGGTGCATCATACTTCTGACGTCTGGGATCTTTGGATACTATGCCGAATGATTTCTTGTTATGAGAGTACGCTATCTTACCACCAAGAGAGCGGTACTGGACCGTCATTCTGGTGTTTGGAGAACTATCCTTCTTTCGCGGAATTCTGGGAAGGACTGAGGGCAAGTTCCGTCCCACCAGAGGGACTATTCCGAAACCCCAAGTACTTCAGTCGAAAAGGGAAGTTTAACCTTCCACCAAGGCTTTCAGGGATCAACCATGTAAGAAAACTTGATTTAACGTACCTATTTTCTCTAACGATCTGATCTATTTGACAGGATGCCATGGACTATCTCAACTATGTCCACAGATTGCCAATTACTAAACCGATTTACTCTATAGAGTTCTACGACTACTCATGCCACGATTTTAAAGATGTTAATGAAGAAGTTGCTGAAATACTTCTGGAAGACTTGGGCCTTGACAAGTGCATTCTTGAGGACGCAGACCTTGTCTGCATCCTCCAAACCAAGCGCAATCCGTACTTTAGACCGGAATGGTTCCGTCACCTATTTAAAACCTTGTACGTATCCGATGATATGTATGCATGGTCTGTTGATGGCTATGACTACCCTGGATTGAGTCACCCATGCTCTTGTGGAGAAGAAGACTTAAGCCGGGACACGAATAACCGCAGAGAGGGACACTACAGGGGTGGCCACTTGGGTGGGAATATCGTATACCGGCGGCGACCTCTTCACAAATCCCCCTTCTGTGAGAATTTAGACAGATTCTGGGCTGATTGGGTATACCTCAAGTCTATTTTTCTCCCGTTTGCCGGCTATTTGCTAACATCTTGAGCAGAGTGATTGCGCCCTAATCATAGGAAGAGGGGTTGATGAAGATCTTGATATAATTGACGAGGACACCATTTATATTTTGGAGACTTTACCTGGCATTAAGGCTCGACAACTAAAGGAGCAAGCAGTGGATCGCAGACACGCCCAGGATTTGACTAGTTTATTCTTCAACCTGAAGTGGGAGCGCCGTGACTACCTGAAAATGCAAAAGGAGATTCTGAAAAACGCACTGGGAGAACGCTACAAGCCGTCATACAACGATTTCATGATCTTCATCGACCCTCAGGAGCTCCACTTTAATGCGAAGCGATTACTTCGAAAAGGCGGTTACGTAGTTACATATGGAATCGTATGGAGGTCATGGAGTCGACCCGACTACCGATCCAAAGGATTCAGTTATGCTAATGAGGAAGTGACTCTCGAGATACTGGCGGGGAATGAAGAAGATTCTGAAGAAACTAGGACCAATATGTTTGCCGAGAAGGTCGGTATCGCCAAACCCTTGAGCGAGTCTGTCATTTAACCCGTTCAAACAGCTCGAGGAGCTCTATCCAGCTATGAGTGGAGCGATGCTAGACGGCTCCGTGAGGTGGTACGGTTTCTCTCGAGTCTACATCACATTCGACAAAAGTGGTCAAGTTATCGACGCGAGCGATGTTGCTAAGGGTAAGCAGGCTTTTGCATTTGTGTTCCCCTGAGATTCCTCGTTTGTCGAGGGCAAATATACATCTTTGTTACAGAGGCTTCTCAGCAACATGTGAACCCGTATTTATTTCAAACCTTAAACTCGCAGTCCCTCATTCACAAGCCTTCAAATTTGCACTCCACACAATATGCTCTATAGCTTCGTTCCTCAAGGCTTCTTTGGGCAGCCCGCGCCTCGCGGGTGCGCTTCCTGTCTATGGCCCCGCCCTCCTCAACTTAAATTTAAGTGAAATTCACGTGAACTTTACGCCACAGGCTATACGGCCGCACCCTGACCTGAAATATATGACCTGAAATATAAAACCTGAAATAAAACATGAACATCATGGGAACAGATTTGCCAAGTGTCACTGATCACCTCCTACCTCGCGGATCACCACCGCCCTTTGCCCTTCACACTACTCACTGCTTTGTCTCTTGAGCACTGCTGTGAGAACCCCTCTCTTATTGCATGTTTGACAGCTCTATATTCGTTCCAACTAACCATGGGAAGGGTTGTCTTCCGGCCCAATGATATCGGCCCAGAATGCTAGATCGAGAAGTTCAGTGGGCTTGAGAAGAACTTCTTGCACACGCGGTCTTATTTCCTGACGACTTTCCTGACGACTCTTGGACCAAAATATAGCCGCGTTCTCCTCCGCAATATCGAGTTCCCATCTACTTCCAGTAAAGTCAGTTCTAGGGTAGATTGCGGCCCTTCCTGCCATTTCAAACAGCGGTCCGTCCAAGGAAGGCTTTGGCCGCATGACGAACGCCATATTCATCGTTTTGGGATGCCAAATACGATCTCCATTCTTGATTGAACAGGTTGATAACCCACTGATTGGCCCCTGGCAGTCAACACTAAAGCATACCAAATCATCTGGATTTGAAATATCTGCCCCTGGAATGGCATCTTCTCTTGGCTGATCAGCACATGGCTGGGCTGTCCACTGAGAATGATTTCTCTGTATCAAGCGCTTAGGCATTGCTCTCAAAGGTGGAGTCCGCTCCCGAAGTCTGAGAATATGCCTCGAATCCTTGCTCTTTTCCGCCGGGCCGAGATCAAAGAGAATAGCTGTGAATGAAGATTCACTGCTCAGCTCTTTTAGTTCCGTGTTGTGCATAATCTGCTGTTCCACCCCTCGGCAGAGACGATTGTAGAAGAAGTTGGCATATCCTATGGCCTCCGATCCCGTCATACTCTCGTAGTCTCGAAGGAATTCCAGGACTGAGATGCACCGACTAGCGGGTGTTTGAGTATAGTCGACTTCGAGGAACTGTCGATGCCCCCCCAGTAGGTTATAGAGCGCGTATACAGTATCGCTGGGCTCTTTGCATTCGAATGCGTCGTACCGATGCATCAACTCTCGCAGCTTCGGTGTAAACTCGTTAAAGTTATTCTCTAGTCTGTGACGAGCAAGACAGGCTAGCGGTAAACGAGGGAACTTGTCTGTTGAATAGGAACAGGATGAGCGCTCTAGCTGCTGTATTGAAGTGTGGCTTTCCGGAAGGAGCTCTTGCATCAGCTTTTCCCATTCACATCGTAGAACTGGGTTCTTGTATGGATTCTCTTTAAGATCTTTAAAAAATTTCTCAACGTCATCCATTGAAAGCTTTTGCCAACCTGCTTGGAGAACGACACTCTTTGCAAGAATAAGTTCCTGGATAATCCATCGTCTTGTCCAGTACACAAGCTTTGCAAAGTGTGCAAAGCAGCGCCAGTCGTATTGCCATCTCGGCATATCGGTGATGATGAAGGGATTGTCGAATTGCACTGATTCATCCGAATCATGCTGAGACTGGCAGTATTTTGACACACCATATTGAGCCGCCTCGGAGATGAATTCAAAGGCTTGCTCGATGTTGTGATTCTCGGGCCCTAACCATCCAAGGACGGTGTTGGCATTTGAGTATATCAAGCCCATCAGCGGTATCTGGTGACTGCGCTCAGATTTTGACGATTGGTCGATACACAAAGCATCGATCCACAGCCAGCAATCGCTTTCATCACGAACCCACAGGAGAAGATTGTACAAATTCTCACCAACTTCCATCCCCTGATAGGGCGGTTCTCCAATATAGATGACTCGGTTTGGCCCAGGATCACCCCAAACGTATGAGACGGCTCGATAGGGCGGTGCAGACTCCAGTTCAAAGTGCTGTAGTCTGCAGTGGATGAAGTCTCCCTGGACAGGGTTTGAGTGGAGCCGCAGGAGGCGGAAGTACTTTCCTTTCTCTAGCCTTTGATGTTCGAATTGACTCTCCGCTCGTTCGTCCAGTTCCCTCGGTTGAGGGAGGCCCTGCTCAAGCTCAATAGACACCCAATCATCCTGAATATGAGATGGAGTCATAGCCGAGGGGAAGAGATAGTTTGCAGAAGAAGGATGATCAAAGGAAGGCAAAAGTTGTGCTACGAAAGCATTGCAAGGCTGGGCTCGTGTGATGCAGGGTTGGTTTGTCAGCCGCATCGAACTTGTACTCACCAGACTCTGCTCAAAATGATTAGGCGTATTCTAGCACCATACACCTCACGGAACATGTCAAATACTTTAAAATCCGTTCCTTAAGGCTCTTTTAGGCAAACTGCGGCAAACATGTTCAAAATTATAGATATTGTAACAATACGAAAATTCTCATAACCCAATCATACTATATAACTCAAAGACTCAGGGAACCTGAATTTAAAATGTAGAAAAAAATCTCTTGGCGATAGTAGAGGACGGAGATGCATACAACGAAGATAAAGTAGTAAGTGGGTGGGCACTGCTATTGGAGAACTCTAATTATTACGAAGTGAGTGAGTTATCATTAACCTCTCGCTTTGATATTATTTTATAATGGAGAACTTGGATTTAGTTCAGACTTTCTGTTTTCTTAGTTTCGTGCGTGACACCACACCAATACCTCGCCCAGGGGAAAAGTACATCACAGACAGACAGATGATAAATATCCAAGTATGCAAATCTTTATTTTCATGCTGTTTAACTACTGTGAACGCTAAGCTATACCACAAGACAAAAAGCGCTAATCTAACGAGCACAAACGTACGGTATCCAAGCGCACGCATATCCTTATCCTCAGTCGAATCCAAAAGCCATCACATTCATTCCAAGTTCCAAACGCTCATACCCAAAATCAAAGTCCCAAAACACCTTTCTCTACCCAATGCGTCTAATCTAAACGTCATCATCATACCTACCCTTAGATAACCACCGCACCACACCTTATCCCAATTCCTCTACTTCATCCAAACCCAACCCTAAACAACCCCATTATAAACATCCCTCAAAACTGGTCTCCCCTCCAAAAGCCCCCTCTTCCCAGCCGTAAACACCTTCCTAGGAATCTTGCGCCCAGTCTGAGCCTTCTCAGCAGAGATATTCCTTGGAGACTTTGAATTGCCCTTTTCGCCTAGGACTTTTCGTTTCTTAGATGGACTAGGTGTGGATAACGGCATGTTATCATCCAGAGAGATATGATGATGGGAGTGCGATCCTCTCTTCGGTGTAACAGCGCTCGCAGTCTGCGTCGTTGCTTCATCGAAGGAATGGCCGTCCAACATATCTGGGTTGAGATCTAAGATCCAGCTCTTCTGTCTGCATAGAGCGACGAGATTTGCTAGTAAGTCATTCGAGGAAAGCGTTTTCTCGCTGCCGAGGATGATAAGTTTGGAGCGTGCGCGCGTTAGTGCGACGTTGACTCTTCGATTGTCTTTGAGGAGGTCGCCGACGATGCCGTTGTCGTTGCTGCGCACACAAGATACGAGGACAACTTCTTTGTCGCGGCCTTGGAATTTATCTGCGGTGTGGAGCTCGATGCTCGTAGACGCAGGGCCTGTCACGGCTGGAGCGGCGAGTTCGGAGCTTTGCGTTTGCGTGCGTGCGGCTGATAGGTTGTTGCGGAGAAGTGCAAGTTGAGAGCGGTAGAAGGCGATGATGCCGATTTCGTCCGCAGGTATGCCGAGAGTGAGGAGGGAGGTGGTGAGCTGGGTGACTAGGCGGGCTTCAATGGTATTGGTGATCCGCGGGCCGGACTGCGTTTCTAGGTTGGTGGATATGCCATCTGTGTTGATGAACACCACTGGCGCATTGGGGTCCAGGGAACGAGATAGCCAGCAGCCAGGTGATTCAGGGCCTGGGCATATCTGTGTTGTAGCGGGCCGTGACTGGTACACTGTGTGATGAGAGGACAGACCATTTGGATTTGGTATGGCGAGTTTGCGAGAAGCAACGGCTTCAGTACCGCACTTCAATCGCCCTGAGTATATGAATGTGTTGGAGAGTAACATGATATCAGCACACATACGGTACTGATGCTCCAGATTGACAACGGCTTGTGGGTGCTTCTCACATAGAAGCTTAAACAGTGAAACGTCGAGACCGCCTTCCATTGCTTTCTTATTCTGCACAAGAGGGGGGAGTTGGTGGTGGTCTCCAACCAAGATAAACTTCTGTGCCATTCGGATCGGACCAATGCAGACCGGCAGCGTGATCTGTGATGCTTCGTCGACAATACAGTAATCAAATATGCGACGATTAAATAGTGGATGGTTGATTGTTAAACAAGTGGTTGCCACAACGGGCGGTGTCATCCAGGACTTTTCAAGTGCTTCGAGGCTGTCTTTCGGTTCGGCGGCAAGCGTAGCGAATTCACGAACCTCAGGGTGGATTTTTGCAGATGCTCCAAGACGAAGAATTCCAATATCATCCTTTCGAAACTTGAGGAGAATGTTGTCTACGGCAGTGTGCGTATAAGACGTGAGCAACACACTCTTGCCTTTGGCAACCAGCGCTCGGATGATATGGGCAATAGTGGTTGTTTTGCCGGTACCGGGCATACCGAGAACAAGAGCGTAATCCTTGGCCGACATGACCTTTGATACAGCAGCCTTTTGATCCGAGTTCATTGACATTTGCGATGACTGAGGTAGCGCAGAAGCGGAAGGCGCTGCGTTGAAGGCTGGTGCTCTGAGATCGACAATCAAAGAACGAAGGTCCCTAGCTTTGTAGACACTGTTGTCCATGATCTGAATCAGATTGTTGCGGGCTGCTGCCATTCCATTGCTGAACTCGTCCTTGTCCAAGCGGTACATCACGGGTTCCTCGTCCACCTGGCATTGCGGCGCAGGCTCGCCTTCCCTTGCGACTTCCATAATACCAGAGAAATTCTGATTCGTTTGAGAGTTGAATCCAGGTAATCTTGTGCGTGAGTTATGCAATCTTCGGTCTACAGCAACGGTAATGCGCCTCTTTTGGACATTTGTAACGTATCCGTTTGCGAGAGCAAAATGCCCCTTTTCGTCCGAGACAACAACGGGCTCTCCAATAATCAGCTGTGATTCCGTAAATGAAAATCCAGCCTTCGCCTGCGGTTTGATAAAGGTGTAACTGTATCGGTTAATCTTTTGACCGTTCTTTTCTTCGTGTCCAGAACCACGTTCCAAGGTGACATTTGAGAAGCAACGACCCAACTTCTCTCGTTCTGTGCTGAGCATAGTCCAAAGTTCTCGTCGGAACTTCATCATGTCAGATTCCTCCTGGGTAAGGAGCAGGTCCCACTTTTTCATGAATTCCTGATCTGTGGGTTTCAATGACCTGACGAGCTCATCGTAGATTTCCTTGGCTTTCTTATTCAAAGTCTCTCCATTGCCGTCTTCAACCAATCTGTTATACGAGAAGCACGATTGTTGGGCATAACATTTCTGACATTTGAAGTCTTCTTCTAGGATCGCCGGAAGTTGGATACGGTCGTGCACATAACGTGCGAGTTCGTTGCGCTTGATGATCATATGGATGATATCGTTGCGGACGTTGGGGATACGGCTGATGTCAGAAGTTTCAAGATAATATAGTATGCCATATGCAACATCCACATCGTAACGGTTAGACAACAAAAGGTTATACAAAGCCGTTTGAGCAACATGTGCCGTGTTCGAGGAGTTCTTGCCTGTCTTGACCTCAAAAGGTACTGTAAGAGTGCGCTCACCCTGATCGTCTCGCATGGTGACTTGTACTGTGGCATCTATGTTACCTTTCAAGCCGTACATTGGTGACCAAACGTGCTCCTCTACATCAAGAAGTTTGTTGATACTCATGGTAGATTGGCGCCCATTGCGTTCTTTTACAATAGCATCAGGGCTTGGCTCGGCTCGGATAAAAACCCCAGCCCAAGCGACAAGCTCTGGCAACTTGCTACATAGATGGTCCTTGACCAGTTCACAAGTCGACTCGATCTCGAGAATGGTCTCATATTTGGCTGGCAGGAGCTTATCAATGGTGTCCATCAAGAACTGAAAGTCCCATTGGTTCGCCTTCAAAGCTTCCTGGAATAATTCGTGGAGCAGTGTCCCGTAGAGCATTGGAGCATTAGCTCTACTGGTCGCCTTGATCCGATCCTGGAGGACAGCTCGCCGCAAGCAGCCGAAAGAGTCTGCCACGACTGTTGCGGAAATTAGATGATCCGGATGCAGAATGAGCATATTGTTTCGGTTGTCGATGAGGCATTGTCCAGTGGAAGAAAATTCCCCGATGACGTGGACATATGAATTTTCGACGCAGGGCGTGTCGTACCAGGCCTCTCGAAGTGTGATGGCTTTAAACAGCTTCGTCGTCTCTTCTTCAACTAATAATACCTATCTGAGCGTTACTAAATTGAACCAGCACAGCATGAAACAAAAAGAACGGACCTTTTCTGGGCGCCTGTGGCCCTGTTCAGTATTGTAGAAACCTTCATCTACTCGTTTGATAAGATATCGTTGGATAGCTCTAGTGTCCTTTTGACTCTTCAAGACTTAGCATTACTTCATTATCATTCAAAATGTCGTCCACTACGTACAGTTGGTGCAGGTGCTTGTGTGGCTGCAACCTCTGCAGCAGCAAATTCATCAACATCTATCTCCCCAAATTCATCATCGTCTTCATCATCGTCTAACTCGATAACGAGAGCAGCACGCGCTGCATTATTTGGGTTTGAAGCAGCATCAGCCGCCAGATTGGGCAAAGCCTGTTCTCTAGAAGAAGACTCTTCGGGCCTAGCATCGAATAGCGATGCTACTTGCTCCAGATCTGCAGCAAATAGATCATCATCCTCATCCAATCCAAATTCGTCATCGCTTTCCACATTTACAAGAGTTCTGATTTGCGGTCGTGGACTAGGGAGGCGGTTTTCGGCTGCCGCGTTCGCCATGCTGTTACTGTCTTCAGGTGCGTGCGGTTCAGGCTCGCGCTGCGATATCTCTAGATTGTCCATCATCTCCGTATCGAAGTCGGCGTCGCCAAAATCGTCAGACGAGGCCGAGCACTCTGGAAATTCTGGTTTGTCCATGGAATCTTCCGCATGCATGTCACTGCCCTCATTTTCTAGGGTCTCATGTGTGTTTTCCCTATCACCTTCAAGGCCGTGCCGTTGTAGAGGAGACCCAGGAGACGGTATCTCGCGCTCTCGCCTCTCAGGAAGCGGAGAAGAACTTGAAGGTATTTCCGAAGAGACTCTCGGCTCAGGTCTAGACATAGACTCGCGCATCTTTCGTACCATGCTATCGATTTTCAATTTCGGCGGCTGATCTAGTCCTTCTAAATTACGGTCCGAACTTGGGGCGCTAAAGACATCCTCAGTGTTATCGGCTCTGAATATGCCGTGTGTCCTCCTTCTCTTTTTCGCGGATGTGGGAAATTCGACACCACAGCTTGCCCACCGTCTCAGCCCACTAACACTTCCAGCCGTCGCGGAGGACCGAGGTGACGATTCGTTTATGAGGTGAGCAAAAGCGATGCCCTTGGCTGCACTAGGCGTTCCTTTGCTGCTAGTGTATCGACTCCATAGTTCCATAGCAGGATCTGCCTGCGGGGTGCTTTGCTGCTTCTTGGCAGAATCGAGTTTATGTTCTTCCTGTGATGGAGCTGCCGGCGAAGAGCTCCTCGCTCTCTTTCTATTCTTGCGAGGCAGGGGTGTGTTGACTTGTTGAGATCCCCGCCAACATAATTGCTCTTCTGGCGAGACGTGGACACGTTGCGCTGCGTGTCTAGATGAGTCGTCGACGTTCCCAACGAGGTCAGCTAATGGAAGCCTTGCTGACGGTGTCGATGGAGGAGGACAAGTTTTGGATTGGGGAAGCTTTGGTGTCTCGAATTGCTTGGTGACTCGGGAAGCTTTCGGTGTTTCCTTCGCCTTAGACGGTACGGCTACGTTTTCTTTCTCTGCATTATGCTTCCTAGCTGGCCCTGCTGTAGGGGCGCCTTCGATAAATTGGAAAGCTTTTAGCTTGGTACGAGTCTGGGTCGACGGCATAATAGGCGGGCCAGAGATTGGCTTGTATGGAGGGGCAGGATGGTTATACGGATTGCTTGGTTGGTCTTGAGGTTTTCGCTGGCGAGGCCATTGGCTCCGGAATTGCTATAGTGGGTGAGTATGAGCAGCAGATATGAATGGCAAAAGTAATCGAAGAGTCGCGGATAGGTCAGCTTACCTTGGGCTTTGCAGGCTGATCAAAGAAGGACTTTTGACGCGTTGACATAAGGATGGATACGCGTTAGTAGATTAGGCTGGAGTAAGTGGGTTGGGGCTGGCCGAGAACGCGAGAACGCGTCGTGGAAGCACCCACTAGCCACACGCGAGCCACATAGTTTGACACGGTCACATGATTACCTGCATCGCTCTTTCCAGCCTTGGCAGGTTTTCTTGAGCTGCACCTTCCGCATCTCTTCAGTGTGATCACAGCATATAATGGAAGCTATAGTGCTCCGTCATATCCAGATGATGTTTGATTTGGCCTAACTAAAACTACCTTATGTCCCCTGGTGAGAGCTTCTTCTGTCATCTGTCACGGCGAACGTGGGTTGGTTTCTGGGGCCTTCCATCTCATGTATTGTCAGTTTGGCAAATATCTAGCATCTTTGCTCTCTCATAGTTTGCTTCTCCCAGCGTGTATATATAGTCTGGTCGCTATCTCTGTATTGAGCTCATCTCAATCATCACTTCGTGTTTCTCCTGGGCCTGGTCTATCAGGTTATAAGCCCGGGAGATGAGAAAAAAAGTATATACATCTTTTGTAACCTTCTATATCGTAAATGTCTCATCGTGGAAATGCGATCAATTGATACGCTTTTCCACTTGTTTTCCGAGCAACTCCTCCCAGCCCCGCCGCGGCAGGTCCTCCTCTGGCCCCTCGATGTGGGGCTTCGAGCAATCATGTGATCGGAAACCGACATCGGCCGTCGTCGGCACAAAGTCCGACTGCATAAGCATCCAGGGCAAGCTGTCAAAATATGTCGGCAGTATTCTGGCCCAGACCTTTTTCCGTGGTCGCGACACTGACATTGCTACCTACCTGTATCTCCTTATACTTGTAGCCGGCCTGCTGAATCTCCGCCTCTCCATCCGTCCATCCCGCAGCCCGTGCAACAACTCACATCGCACAGTCGGACCACAGGAGTAAATTGCTTTTGGAAGGCCTAGCGATCACACCAAAGCTTTGGTCATCTCAAACCCCAAGTCCATCCCACGCAACTACACACGGACCAGCTCGTCTTTCCCCAGGTCTCGCGTGCCGTTCGCTGAACTACCACCGCCATTCTTCTCTCACCGCATCAAATCTCCCTTTCTCCTCCTCTCTCACCTCTGTGATACCCTTCAAAATGGCGGCCGAACAGAAGCCTCTGCCTTTCGTTTACCAATTCGCGGCCGGTAAGTCCCAATGGCTAAAATATCCTGCAATCTACCTCCACCAGCGCATCATGTCATGCCTTCACTTTTGTGCGCACTGCAGTAGCTTTTTTGAATCAGCCATGACTTACTCGAGCTTGGTAGAGCTCAGACCTGTCTCTGGATTCCAACATGCCTGCATATACTGCCCGACCGTGTTGAAGCAGCTGCTAACTGTGACTCAGGTGCCGTGGCCGGTGTGTCGGAAGTAAGTGCGCCCTAAACGCCAGCTCACGAAGAGCTGCGTGAGTACTAATATGAGCTTGCGCGTATAGATTCTTATCATGTAAGGTTCCATTGGTAGTATATTGAGCTTTGAGCCCCGCTAACCTTCCGCACAGGTACCCGCTGGATGTCATCAAGACTCGAGTGTAAGCGATCGCTCAAGCCCAAAATCAATCTGAACCCAAATCCTAAAAAAAATCGATGCAGGCAATTGCAGACTGGCAAGGGCGCCGCCGGCGAGGAGGCTTATACTGGAATGGTAGACTGCTTCAGGAAGATTGTCAAGCATGAAGGGTACGCTTGACATAACATTTGGCGCCCTGCGAACGTCAAGCAGAATTGACGTTTTGCAGTGCCTCAAGACTCTACCGTGGTATCTCTGCGCCTATTCTCATGGAAGCCCCCAAGAGGTATGTTTGATGCAACTCTGCAAATCTCTTGGGTTTCCCTGCCCCACTCTTGATTGACACAGCCATGTAGGGCAACCAAATTCGCAGCCAACGACTCATGGGGCGCATACTACCGCAACTTGTTCGGCCAACCTAAGATGAACCAGTCGCTCTCCATTCTCACCGGCGCTACTGCCGGAGCAACAGAGGCCTTTGTAGTCGTACCCTTTGAGCTCGTCAAGATCCGACTCCAGGACAAGGCGCAAGCACACAAGTACACGGGCATGATGGACTGCGTGATGAAGATTGTCAAGAACGAGGGACCTCTCACACTGTACCAAGGACTCGAATCCACAATGTGGCGACACATTCTGTGGAATGCTGGTTACTTCGGCTGCATCTTCCAGGTCCGCGCTCTGCTTCCCAAGGCCAATGACAAGAAGGGTCAAATCACCAACGACCTCGTTTCTGGCGCCATTGGTGGAACCGTCGGTACCATACTCAACACCCCCATGGACGTCGTCAAGTCGCGTATCCAGAACTCCCCCAAGGTTGCCGGCGTAACGCCCAAGTACAACTGGGCGTGGCCCTCTCTCGGCGTAGTCATGAAGGAGGAAGGTTTCGGCGCCCTGTACAAGGGTTTCGTGCCAAAGGTGTTGAGGTTGGGTCCTGGAGGTGGTATCTTGCTCGTCGTGTTCACGGGCGTGATGGACTTTTTCAGGAAGATGCGCAATGAGTAGGAGGGGTCTGTGGTATGGAGTGAGTGGATGTTACTATGGCTCCGGCTCCGGCCCCGGCTCTGATTCTGTCTATGGCTATGGCGATGACCATGGACACGGTAGTGTGATGGTCAGAGGTAAAAACAGGGGCAAGGCCGAGAACAACGACAAGGACAAGGACAAGGGCAGATTCCTATGGATTCCTACGAATTTAGAATTGTGGAATGGGTGTGTGCTTCATAGCGTAGTATACAGTATCGTTGAGTCGAAATGCATATCATCATTATTTGCTGTCCCCCGCGGTTCTCTAGATGTTCAATGTACTCGAGAGACTCGATCAAGATGTTAAGTGGGAAGGCAAAGTGGTATGATTTAATCTGGGTATTCTATTTCCAATCCAATTCCATCCGAAGCACAAAACACAGTCCGGATTCCGTAGCACTCCAATCCATCCCAGTTGCACCCTACTAGTTCAAATCAACCAAACACAATAATTAACCCTCTACTGCGCGTTCTCCCTAAACACAGGCATTCCCTCCTTCTTCCCCCACCCAAACACCTTCCCATCCAAATCCACACCCACAAACAGCCACACAAACGTAATAAGCCATGCCCCCAACGTATCCCTAATAATATTATCTCTCGGTGCCCCACCCAACATACCCAGCCTCATAACCTGCACAAACCAGCTCGTAGGCGTCATGAAGTTGCCATTCTCGAGCCCCCTCAACGCGCCCATAGCGGCCTCTGCTTCGGATTGCACTGGGTCCGATTCCTCGAGTTGGAAGGTAACGGGGTGTTTCGTTTTGTTTTCGTTTTCGAAGCCAGGTGAACGGATGCTGCCCGGGTAGATGCCGTGGATATGGACGTCGAAGGGGGCGGGGACTTGGCCGGTGGATTTGTTTTTGGAACGGCGGGCGCCGTTGTAGAGAAGGACTTCGTGGCGGAGGCCGTCGGCTAGGGAGCGCAGAGCGGCTTTGGCGGGCGAGTAAGACGAATAGCCTGCTACGTTGGCGAAGGCGAGGGCAGACGAGGTGATGATGAAGTGGCGGGGTGGTTCGGGGGCTGCGTCGGCAGAGTATGGCTTTTCGGGGTAGAACCATTGGCGGAGGGTCTTGTGGGCGAGGATCGCGGCGGCGAAGTAGTCGAGGTCCATTTGCCGTCTCAAGGTGTCCACACTGCATTCGATAAAGAGACCTGGGGTTGAGGACCCGGCGTTTGCCCATACAATTTCTGGCATTTTACCATTGTTCCAGGCTGTAGCTTCGGCGAGGAGGCGCGCGTTTTCGGACTCGGAGCTGACGTCGGCGGAGATGTAGTGGAAGCGTTGGGTGGAGGGGTTCTTTGCTGAGGCTTTGGCGTACTCCACTGCGGCTTGGAGCTTTTCGGCATTGCGGGCAACGAGGATGATATTTGCGCCACGTTCTGCCAGAATCCGGGTGAGCTCTTTGCCCATACCCTGGGAGGCACCGGTGAGAATGATGGTCTGTTTGTGAAGATGGTCAGTAAGTGCTGTGCCGCAATGGGGGTGCAATTGCTGATGAGGTTCTCCTTACACGCCCTTCTACCGGGAACTTGTTGCTCTTCCAGAAAGAAAAACCCATGATGTCGAGACTGACGATTGCGACCAGAATAAGGAGGGCAATTGTAGCATAGAGGAGTGCCTGAGACATGAAAAGACAAAAGGTCCCGGACGGGGAGGAAAAGGAAAGGAAAGCAAAAGAAGGAAGAAAGGGGGCGGAAAGAAAAGTCACAGATGAATATTAATCTGCCTATTAGTCCTCCAAATTGGGCGTTGCGGCGTTGCTGCTTGCTGATGGTGCTTACATTACCTGGTTGTGGTGGTAGCACACTCCAATAACTCACCTTAGAAGTAGACCCTGGCTGTTTGTTATTCAGCGCCCGTCCCACCCCAGCACAATGCACCTCCCCACCCGATTGGTCGAGAGCTTGGCGCTAAAAGCTTGTCATCGGCGTCTGTTTGGCCGATTCCCCGCGACAGCCCTTATCCAGCCAAGATTTCTAAACTGAAATTTTGGATCGCCAGAGCCTCCGCCGTGCACTTGTATTATACCGCCAACAATCATGGGGAAAAAGAGAAAGGCTGGTGGTCGCGCATACGGCGAACCTAAAGCTCCCAAGAATGACGACTCGAAGCTGAATGTCACTACCTGGGAAGATGTCGCCGACTCTGAGGACGAATTCCACATCAATCGCGACAAGATTCTACTTGACGAGGGCCCGGCGGCAAAGCGGATGAGGAAGTATAGAGAAGAAGGTATGCAATTCTTTATCTTGATCCCAGCTTATAAGTGGGAACTAATTTCTCAATTTGTTGCTATTTAGACAAATTCCTGCAAGAATCGGACGAAGAAGTCCTCGACTACAGCGGCGTCGAGGAATCAGAAGACGAAGACGACGAGGAATCAGAAGAACCCGAAGAGGAACCCGAAGAGGGTCACTCCGATGACGAAGATGAAGAAGAGGAAGGTTGGGGCCCTTCC
Source organism: Acrocalymma vagum (assembly GCA_028476805.1). Taxonomy (NCBI): domain Eukaryota; kingdom Fungi; phylum Ascomycota; class Dothideomycetes; order Pleosporales; family Acrocalymmaceae; genus Acrocalymma; species Acrocalymma vagum. Next base: position 16,666 of record JAQGEP010000467.1, read on the forward strand.
AAAAAGGACTATTACAATGCGGACGCAATCGAGACAGAGCAAGATGCCTTGGACGAAGAAGCGGAGGCTCTGCGCTTACAGAAGAAGCAATTGCAGGCTATGTCAGAGGCAGATTTTGGCTTTGATGAAGATGAGTGGTTAGGACAAGACGGAGGAAAGGACGCAGAGTCAGGCGCCGTAGTTACGGAAGTACTTCCACAGTTCCAGATCACGGATAACATGACAGAAGAAGAGAGGCTCAAAATCATGAAGACGCGATATCCGGAATTCGAGCACATCTCCAAGGAATTCATAAAACTACAACCGCTACACGACGAACTGGCCTCTGCCGCCAACGCTGCTGAGAGGCTGATAAAATCGCGCGCCGCAAAGTCAGGAAAGCCAAATGGTGGAGTCCTCCCAACGCCCATGGCGGTTACAAAGTATCGGGCATGTGCGGCGTATTTGGCAGCAATGGCCATGTATTTTGCTATCCTTGGCTCCACTGCAAAAGAAGACGGCTCGCCTGTCGTTGCCCTCGATCCGAACGAGCTTCATGAGCACCCGGTCATGGAAAGTCTGCTTAAGTGTCAGAAGCTGTGGGCTAAAGTGGAAAGCCTGCCAGTGGCTGACCCAATGGTCGAGGCTTCTAACGGCGATGAACTATCAGTCATCGAAGAGGCCAGCGCCATGTCAGGTGCGGAGATTGATGAGATTTCAACCAACAAGAAGAGCAAGAGGCAAAGGAAGACTAAGGCCCAACGTGCTGCCGAAGCCGCCCAGGCCAATGCAGAGATTCGTCGTGCGGAGAAACTCCTCAAGACAGAGGAAGAGCTTGCAGAGCTTGCCGCCCTTACTGATAAAGCCGCATTACGCAAAGCAGCCAGACAGAAGAAACCCAAAGAGGCCAAAATCAACCTTCTCAACGCCGAAGACTCCGACTTTGGCGAAGAGACTTCTCTCACCGCTCACGAGCTTGCCGAGAAGGCTCGCAAGAAGAAGTCGCTGCGATTCTATACTTCTCAGATTGCACAAAAGGCGAATAAGCGAGATGCTGCGGGTCGCGATTATGGCGGTGACGTTGATATTCCCCACCGCGAACGTCTTAAGGATCGACAAGCTCGTCTGCAAGCTGAGGCTGAGAAGAAGGGACAGAACAAAGACAGGGGTCCTGGAGTGGCGTTAGGAGAGGGCGGTGAAAGCTCAGGTGAAGAGGACGCAGAACCGCGTGGTCAGGACTTTGAAGACGAAGAGGGATACTATGACATGGTTGCGGCAAGAGGCAATGCTAAGAAGCAAGCTAAGCTGGAACGAGCGGCTGCGTATGCCCAAGCTGCAAAGGAGGGCGCAACCATTATTGAGGAGGAAGTGATCGGTGAAGATGGCCGCAGAATGATCAGCTACCAGATCGCCAAAAACAAGGGTCTGACGCCCCACCGCAAGAAGAGCGTCAGGAACCCTCGTGTGAAGAAGAAGGAGAAGTACAAGGAAAAGCAGAAGAAACTTAAGAGCATGAAGCCTGTCTTTGATGCTGCGAAGAGCGCGGCGGGAGGCGCGAACTACGGTGGTGAACTGACAGGTATCAAGAAGGGACTCGTGAGGAGTAGGAAGTTGTAAGGCTTGCGTTAGCTGGTGACGCTCTTGTGAAGATAGACGTTCAATGGGAATATTGCTATGACATTCGAGGATCTTGTCCTCGGGACGGAATATGCCTCCTGCTTGCATCAGTACTCGGAGCTGTTAACACCAACTCAACCTCCTCGTATACACAAGCCACTTGTCCCTCTACCTGACACTCTGAAGGCCATCAGCACTTGTGATGTCACCGCTCCTTGAACATGGCAGCTTTGAAACACCAACCCCGCCACTGATCAGAAAAGCAGGCAAAAAAGGCCTCCTACCCATCGAACACGAGACGTCAAGACAAGCCTTCCAGCAAGCCCCAAACATCACAAGAAAAGCCACTGACTTCATTTCCCTCTGCGACCCTCGTATACCCTGAACCAATGTCTTCATGGGACCTAGAACAAACCCCGAATTCCCCGACGATGCTGATTGAGATGGTTTGAAAACAGGATGTGCACGACTTGGCACATGGAAAATGGTCGAAAGCGTAGGGTAGCAATCGAAGCGATCTTTATGTGCCATGGCATGCATACGAAGTTGGTGATAGATACTAGGCTGAGAGGAAGGGACTATGTAGTTACTGCATATGGATTGGGAGTCAGGCTGGGCTGCTGAGCTATGAATCTGGTAAGCGGTTGGTAACGGCGAGGTGTCGGGGCCAGCGAGGCGGGCGTATTCGCGTGTTTTGAGGCTAGGGGAGGTGGACTAGACCATGCTGGGCTGATGGGTAGTAAGGTCGAGTAAGTATGCGGTAGCGTGTGCGAACAGCATGCGTAGCCCTGGAGAGAGCACTACGGAGCTTACTAGATACTAAACGCACGTATGATACTTAGTTTCCTTCTATACATGTACGCTTAGAGACATGGCGCTTTGTCAAGTCGTTCTAATTATGGTGGTTCAGAAAAGTATTATCTGATACTATGCCTTTGCCTATAGTAGTGACAAAAAAGCCATCTTACTATACAACAAGTTTAGAAATGTTTGGAGCGTGTAGACCACCTCCCCCATACCACTTCCACCGCTGCGCCATCATTACCGCCCACAGCCCAAACTCAAACCCCAAATCCAAATCCAAATCTAACTCTACACTCCGCCCTGCCCTGATCAGTATTCACCAACCTAACTCAGCCAGTACCAAGCACAAACCCAACAAGAACGACATCCCTCAAATAAAAACAAACCTCGCACTTTATCAACTCGTCCAGAAAGCGATACCTGTTACACATAGTATGCATACACATAAGGCCACCCACTCAACGCCTCTACAATCATACCCCCTCAGGAAGTGCCCCAATCACAAGGCATTGGAGCATTCGACGCGCCTCGCAGAAGTTAAGTCGGCTGAAAGAGGATAAAAAGATGTGCGGGAAGCGCAAAACGAAAATAGGTAAGGGATTTGCAAGTGTTTCTTTACGCTTTGTGAAGCTTGCTTGGGTGGCGGACGTACCGACTACGTACGTAGCTGATTATGGATGGTAGTCAGTGAGGGGATGGGAAGGGAATATGGCTTGGCTTAGCTTGACCAGCATAGAATGGGATAGTGGGATAGGGAACTATACAGCACAGAACTTCTACCACCCAAAGCCAAGCCAAGCATACATGCAATGCACCGTGAATCCATCCACCCACCCATCCATCCATTCAACCCATCCATCCATTCAACCCATCCATCCATTCAACCCATCCATCCATTCAACCCATCCATCCATTCAACCCATCCTAAAGGTAATCACTCCCCGACAAGCAAATCCACCTTCCTCAAACCAAACCAAGAACCCCCCACAAAACCCGCTCCACTCCAGCTCGACACACCCCCAAAAAACGCACAGTGACGAAGTCCCCCTCTCAGCCCTGAACGGAATGCCTTACAACGTCACATGCACCTGACATGCGTAACAAAAGGATACCAGTCCAGTCCGTGCGAGACGAGACACAAAAAAGCCACCCGCAACGTTCCCCCATCCAATCACCACAGCCCACGCGCGGGGACCTAAACGCTATCGAGGGGCATCACCTCACGTGCGTGATTTCAGCATCGACCCTTTTGACGGTTTTCGTGTGGTTCGTGGGCTGGGGATTGGCTTGGGCTGGGCTGAGAGGGGAATTTGATTGTGAGGAATTGAATTGGTTCCTATGCGAGGGGCTGTGTGGGTTTGGGGAGCACACCGCTTGTTTCTCTTCTTTCTGGAACGGGTGGGCAATGTGGCGAGGGGATGGAGGGTTCCTGCCTTGTGGGTGTTGTATTGTTCTGTGTTGTCAAGTATTAAAGGGGTCGTGCCTTCCGCGGGTGCGGCTCCGAGTAAGTACGTATGTATGTATGTACACGCTCAGCACATCTCGCATAAACTTGCTGCGAGTGCCAACCCACAGTCAGTCCACGATAACGAGTCTGGGCCTCAATTCCATAAAAGGTTCTCTTTTCCTTCTCTTTGGTACTTCGACCTCTTTACCCGCTTTCTCCGCTTCTCTCTCTTTCTGTTTCTCTCCGCCTATTTTTCTCTCTCCCTCCAAACAGACATTCTCCCCC
>JAQGEP010000468.1:0-20738 GCA_028476805.1 Acrocalymma vagum
TTTACTAATATTATTAAGAAAATTAAGTAAAGAAAGGAAAGAATTAGTAATAAAAATATAATTAGTAAAATATTAAAAAAAGAAAATAGAGGAGAGATTCTACTACTATAAGGCCTTAAAAGGATAGATAAAGGTAAATTAGTAAAACTATTACTAGGAAAGAAGATACTATAGGAATTATTAACTTTAATAACTTATTAATAGAAAGTATCTATATTAGTTATAATATTAGGTATTTTGGTGAGAGTGGAACTGCATCGGGAAATGGACGCTTCTGCATCCGGAAAATGGACGCTCGCTTAGCGTCTCGCTGCTTTTATCTGGCCCGTGCGCGGACCCCATTACATATAAGCACGCCGCCCTCGCCGGCCTACCCTCCCCATCCCATCGTCCTCTTTACTCCCAACACCTTTCCCCCCTCCCCCTTTCTCCTAATTGGTCACTCAGACTCCCCCGTGAGGCATTTTCTCAACCCCTTGGCAATTATGCAACCGCTGCACTGCCTGGATGGCTCCCAATTTCCCCCTTGATGGACCGACGATAAGGGCGCTGCGCTGTCCGAGGCACTAGCTCTCCTCTTTTCGATGCTCCGCGAGCAGCTCTCTACCTTGACGGATTTTGGCCGCTCTGGCTCCCTCGCCTTCGTCATGATTGAGCAGTGTTCATAGTATAGCATCTACCTGCCTCGACTTCGCCCATGAACGAACTGCAGCTATTTCCTTCGGTTTCTCCTTTTAGAAGAAGTCGACCCATGTCTGCTCGTCTTGGAGATCGTCGACCTGCCACGTCAGCCATTACACGGAACGGCGATGGAAGCGCCTTGCACGCCTCGATAGCGTCTCAGCAAAAGGGGTCAGGCCCGTGCAATATTAGCTGGACCCTCAACAATTTTACAGAACTGCAAGCCTCTGGGAGACGATTGGCCTGAAATGCCCTGGCTGCAAGCCCAGTTTGACTAGAGAGTCGTATGAGGCAGGACTCAGCTAGGCTACGACCCGCTCAGCCATGCAGATGATACCGATATGTACTCGCCCAGTCTGCACTCGGACACCAATTCGTGGGGCTTAATTCGGCATGACTGTCTGCATGAAGGCAGGCTGTATTCCGGCGTTACAGATTAAGCAGATGAGAGGGCTGGAGCGAGTTCTCGACTCAGCAGGAGTCCGTTTCGGCGCCAATCTGCCTGCACGTATTGGTCCACGCCACTAGGAACCTGAAGTTTGAGGCCAGAGTCAAGATAGGAGCCTAAGACTACGTCCCGGAGTCGCCGACAAGTGGAGGGCCTTTTGCTGGGAGCTCCTAAATCAGTGTGCGGGGAGCGGATCAGGTGGAACGGCCATCTACAGGCTCGTACGATTGTCAGGCAGGGTCTGACGAAAAGGAGGAGGCGCTTACTACGGCACGGTCTTGCTCCGGGGAGCTGGCGTTACCATTCCTAAGTTCCAGAAAGAGTATTGGTGGAATATCTGCTCACGTTTTCGTCCGAAGGACAAGTGGTTTTATGCGAAGGCTGCACCATTATTTGTATTTGGCGGCTGTGCGACAAGCTAGGGAGTGGAAAGCTCCTTAAGCGTGCAGTCATGGCCTACTTAAATCTCCGCTTTCCGCTTCCTTTGAACCCCTAAGATTCTTCGAGGACGAATACTAGCAATGACAACACTTTTTAGTACTTTTCCTGAGCCGCCGCCACAAAGCTCCATTCGATTCATATCTTATGAAGGGCCTCCAAAGCCGACTCCTCGACGTATTCCTTCAAAGAAAGTCCCGTCTAGCGAAGAGGAGTTCCCTCATATTGATACGATTCTGGGTATCGAGCCTGATTCGAATGATAAATGGGAGAAAAGAGAGGAATTCGTCCACACGGCGCATGGTGTTGAAGTCGTCGATTTAACATGCTCAGGTAGGCATCTATAGCTGACACAATGTTAGTGTTTGCTCTAGCGTTGTATGATAACTAATAGGGACGCAGTCGACGACGAAGCCAACTGCGAGACTAGCGGCAGCGGAGGAGAAAGTGACGATGTTGGTGACCTCGCGAACAAACGGGAAGGCATCTCGATGCCAACCTCTCAAGAAGACACAGGACGTGCTTCAGATCAGTCGGTCTCCTCTAAGGGTAACAGTCAAGGTGAGCTCCCCAGCCTAGTCGTGATGGAAGCGCACGCAAGCATTTTCTAACGATGCGTAGGAAATGCGGTCGTCATCGATGACAGTCAGTCAGACTCAGAGGCCGACTCAGGCGACCTGCACGAAGAAGATCCAGCTTTACACATCCATGATCGGCTTACATCCCCTGTAACTTTGATCCCAGAGTGTCGTAGTAGGGAGGTCCCTACAAGCACGATCGACACAATCAACTCGGAGACGGTTGATGGAGCTTCAGCCAGTGAGCTCAAGCAAATCGCGCTCCCATCAACGTCGTCAAAGAGCTCGTCGATGGTCATGAAGCAGTCAGCGCATGGCAGACTTCCGACGATCGATATCACGAGCAGCAGCAGCAGCAGCAGCGATTCTGATTCTGATTCTAATGATAGGAAAGGAAATCACACAACGTTACACCATCGGAAACGATCTCCGCCCGCCCAGGGGCACATTAAAGAGTCAAACACAGCGTCAAATCAGCCCTTCAATCACAATGCACGCCCGGCAAAGCGCCGAAAGCCACTCCCCCCTAACCGTCCTTCGTCCCTAAACCATCTTTCAGCGGCACAGTCCAGTGTTCACATCGACAGTACCTGTTACAGCAACGATAGCAGCGACAGCAGCGATGATAGTAGATATAAGAGTCCCCCCAATGTTGCAAGCAAAATGAGCTTAATGTCTATCCCGTGCTCCAGTCGCTTAGGTGGACAAAAGCGGAAGTGCAGTCAGAACAATGTAGAGGAAGACGAGGAATACGAGGTAGAGAATATCCTCGATAGCCGTGTCTATCGCAAAAAGCTGCAGTACCGAGCCAAATGGCTGGGTTATCCAGAGGACGATCCGGTGTGGTACGACGCGACCAACTTCAAAAACTGCCCGTACAAACTCCGTAGTTTTCACATGGCTAACCCTCTTCATCCCGGGCCTCCAAAGAGACTGGCGATATGGGCACAATGTTGGGAGGAAGACAGCGATGCGGACAACCACCTCGACGATAACCGGCCAGAGAGAGCATACACAAGAAGCAGAGTACCGGGAGTATTAGTGGGCGGCTATACTACCGTGGCTAGCCAGTCGTCAGGCGCCCTCTAAGTGACGTCTCATTGGCTGGGCAGGAATGGTCTAAAGATAGCAGGCTAACGTTACTTGTCAAAGCTGTCGGGCCCTTCCCAGCTACCCGCACGTCGCCGAAAATGGCACGGCAGGGTCCCCAATTCGACCTCCATATGCTTTGACTCTCTTGAGCTTTGGGCTTTGAGCTTGGATCCCTGAGTTCCCGGCACCGGGCCGGTAATGGATTGCTGGTGCTGAGCAAACATGGCCATCTGAACTGCCTTGCTGCATCGCAACGGGCCAGCTTTGGGTGCATACACTGGGCCCCGTAGCCACGGTCTATCACCATTAGCAACCAATATCTTCGTTCATTTACTCTTCCTTCCTCTCCAATGTGTGACTACACCCAAGTACACTACAAATGCACCCATCTCCGATACACCGTGAGAGCATGGTGTACAAAATACCAGGAGACGCACAAAAGATGCCCTGCCAATGTTGTCGCGATGTGAGATTACGTGCTCCTCTCTACCGACCGTGGCGTCACTAACGAAACACCAACAGAGAATACAGACTCGATAGCTTCACCCAGCTTCACGGTGCACGGCCCCTCCCCTCACCCACACATACACATACCGCCACTTACTGCCACTTACTGTTTATCCCCCTTACTATTAGAGGACGTTGCTCTTGAGATTCTGACTTCTCCAGTACTCGAAGCATCTTCCTTTCGCATCAACTACAAAATATTACGATGATGGACACTACGCAGCGTATATTGTTGTCCCTCTCGTTCTTGTTCCTACCGAATTTGGCCTCTGGCCTCCCTCAACCAATCACAGCTCGCGAAGCGCCTCTGTACCCCTTCTCGAATACTACTAGCCTAACTGTACCCCCGCCAATCCTGAATATCCCAAAAGAACCCTCGACTATTATCTTTGGAGTCTTTACTACTGTTATTGGGTTTGGAAGTTTTGTGGTCAGCGTTGGAGCTCTTATTGTTGCTGTCAAGAAGAGGAATATTAGGAGGGCAGCGGATTTAAATCAACCACAACCGTATCCTAGGGGATCACAGGGTTGGCAAGACGATATAGAGATGCAAGAATGTAGGATACCGTAGCTCTTTATCTGGTTCTAGTTGTATTAACATGCGCAGTTCTATCTGATAATGAACAACACTCTTTTCATAGCAACTGAGCAAACCGCTATTGAACTGCAGGGCGACAGCTGCATCGACCAACCAATGGATTATGAGGAATACAGTTGAGCCAGGAAGTAGTGTACATTCGGGCCACCCATGAGCTCTGACCCCGAAATTTAATGGCCAATCAACGCACCTAACCTGTCGTCTGTTATTTATTTTGTTAAAATGAGTCTCATCTGAATCGTCGCAGCCCCTTAATCACGAAAAGTTTCGATCAAAACAGCCCCACCCGGCCGAGAAAATTATTTCTTTCGTAGTCAGCAGGACGACTGAATGTACACTACAGGAGACGCAAACCGCAGGCGGTTTGCCAAGAACAGCCTTGAGGAACGAAGACCCATGGGGGCAATTTTGAATCCTTTACACAATTGAAGTATAAGGTTGAAAAAAACTACAGCTTTGATTGAGTATGTAACTAATAATGTCTGAGCTATTGCGTTGTAACTACTGGTCGATGTTTAAGATGTTAGTGCGTTGACGATTTCGATGCGGTCTGTCTGTGTCATCGGTAGAGAGAACAGGAGCTTGAGGGGTGGAGAAGTATTTATGGGCCTGGTACGTAATAGATTTGCGGCGTGCGTTGGAGTGCGGGGCGCGGGGACACTGAAGCAGTGGAAGGAAGCTTAACTTAGGATAGAAGGTTAATGCGTGATGATATAAGTGGCGATCCTGCGCTTTGTTGGACGATTCGCCTTTTTTTTCCGCCCACAGTCATGGTGCGGGGTAAGGTTATGCTTCAGCTCTCAGGTATCGATATCTGTCCGTTATCTTTAAACTAACGACCTGACCCCTTCTTCAAACTTTAACAACTGCTAAGTTAATCAACCTTTTTCCGGTCTATTGAAAAGTATCGCTCGCCAAAGTCATCTGTTGTCATTCAGAGCGAAGAACCCATAGCCCCGTCAAGACCAAAACAATGGAAGATACAAGCGGATCTACTAGCGCTGGATTCGGTAGCTACCCCGACAGTTTGCCTATTCCCCAAAAAGGTGACTCGATCGCCGTTCTTCAACGGAAGATGACGGCGTTGGCGGAGGCTGTTCGTCGTGGACAAAGCGTGGCATTCGTGACAAACTACGCAGCATCCACAAATCAGGAAAGGGACGCTACGAAAAAAGCTGTTACCGAAATGCGAATACAGGAGTTAGAAGCCTGGACTCTCTACAGCCAGGGCAAATACCCACTGCCAAAGATTGACTGGAATGCCAGTCGGGAACCAGCGCCAACTTCAATCAGACCTCTCCGAATAGCCCAGCGTCGCGCAGAAGCACTTAATCGCCTTTATAAGACTGAGAAAGCGGATCAAGGCCTCTCAGTGTGGTTTACGAAAAACGAATCGGCTCACTTTCCTCTAATTAAGGCCATGGCACGAGTAATTGGGGCTGAGAGGGACCTCCTAGGTGGGCAATGTGCGCTTAGTGCAGCTCAGGTTGCCGACTTACAGTCGATCAACGAGATATTGTCCGTGTCTGGCCAAATTTTAGCGGAATCAGGACGCCACACGATGTCAGCAGCGATCTCATCCGACCAGCAAGTTTTAGGCTCGCAGCGCAACATGCTCCATGAGATACTTGGGGGGAACTTAAGGAAACGAAAAGGAGCATCCGACGAATTTTGGGAGAGAAGAGCTCTGCCGCAAAAAAAGAAAAGAATGAGAAACTGCCAGGGCTTCATTGATACCTCAGCTCCATTAACGCAATGAGCCTATAATCCGCCGGTCGTTACCTTGTCACTGTTTGTTTCCCGATGCCATTGTCTTGATCCTCTCCGACACTCATTTCTCCGGAACTCTGTAACTATCCAGCTACCATGTGTTATTCCCAATCCTTTACTGTGTCACCTACACTGCCGCCCCATTTTCACGGCCGGGATTCACACACTGATTCCCATGGTGTACCGCTTGATCCTACCAATGAGACGAGGACGATGAACGTGGGCGGGCGGGCGGTGCCGAGCCGCTGTGATCCGTACAGTCTCTACGTGCAACTATCATAGTGCAGGTCTCTTCGGCAATACTGTTCCAGAGAATATGAGAAGAGGCGGAAACAAGGCTGGAAGAGCTCAGTGAAGCGACAATCAGGGAGGCGGAAACATGGGACTGGCATAATCATACCCCGAAATAGAAGTGTGGATGCCAAGTTCGCACGGCAATTGGACTTGGAAAAAAGCCACAATTGCAGTGGCGGGGAACGGAGGAGCTGGGGCACGGGGAAGGACACGGGAAACTGCGGGGCAGGGAAGAGTCGAGCACCGAGGCGATCAGGTGCTTCAGTCTGAAGTCAGAGGTTTCAAGTTTTTTTGGCAGCAGAACACGTGATTTAATTCTGGTTTTCGTCTTTTTTGGGTTAGATTTTTGCTTTTTTTAAGTTTCAGGTTTTTGGGGGGAGGGATTTTTCTCGCGCGGTCTGGCGAGCCTCTCGTCTCTTCGTTCCTCAAGGCACTAATCGTTCCTCAAGGCAAATGGTTAAATTGATCCTGTTACACTGATGAGGAAGTGTGTGGTGGCGGCCAACCTCACCTCATTTGGCAGGCGCTATTTCTAATTTAGCCGTGGTGGGCCTAAAAATATGACGGCGATCAACTGGTGCCCATACTCTCATCCACTGTTTGATATCATGCCACGGGATTCCAGTCCCAGCAACTTCATGCGCCATATCAAATTTCCCTTGCCCGGATCATCAAAAATTGTTTGACTGAGAACATAAGATACCTCCCTGGGTCGCGAGACGCACGGTGTAGCGAGACAAAATAGGGGTACTTCCACTTTCAGAACATACCTCTATCTTAGAGCAGCTAAGTTTTGCTATATCTCTAGCGGAAAAATTTATATATCTTCTTGAGATACTCTGCGTTACGTTTGGGCTAAGGACGATAATCGCCGCTACCCCTTTGTGCCTTACGCGCGAGGAGACTTCTTTCAAGCCGAAATTTGGTCCTTTCTGTAAACGACTTCAATGAAGCTTTGGGGTCATAGATATCTTATAAAAAGTCGTATCTGACCTCTAAGGACTTGCTTCGATGATATTAAGCCATAGTCAGCCCTATCCGTGGCGTGGTGCGCTGATTCATGCGACGTCGCCACCCTGGTCAATACTTCTGATCAGAGTATTACCAACTTCGGCTAGGCTGGACTAGACCTTACACACTAGTATCCCTGTCGACACAGCGCTGTGTCAGCCACGCTAATACACACAAAGGATCGCCGAAGTCTCAGAGCATTTTAGAGGGTTGATTATCCGGCGGCGAAACTCTCGGATCGCATCCACATTAAGCCAATCTAAACTCTAAGGCATGGAAAAACTTCTTCTGGAATCGAGTTTTCTACTCTGACCTCCGACTTTGAGAAAGATGCTGTCCATCGCGAGAAAGTAGGGGCGGATTGCCGAGACAACGATCGACATTGTTAACGAATCGACGTACAGCACGACAAGCACAAAGAATAATCTCACAGGAAACTAGGATTCTAGAGTCTATTAGGTATAAAATAGTTCCCAATCAAATTCAGGCTCTATTCTTGTACAAGAAAAGGACTTTCCAGGTATAAATGAAGAAATCGTCTCGTTACACAGTGCGTCTCGCGACCCAGGGAGGTATCTTACCCGGGATTCGTCTGGATCGTGATGGATACCGTCACGGCATTCCAGACCGTAGCCAGCGTTATCTCCATAGTTGAGTTCTCGTGGAATCTAGCTGCAGGCACATACCGAATCCACAAAACGGTCACTGGGCAGACAGAGGAGAACCTGCACGTCAGCAATATCATCGAAGACCTGCGAGAGCTGATATATAACATCGACATCGATAGTCTTGGCACATCCAAGCACGAGAAGGCTCTGAAGGCTCTTACACAGAAATGTTCCGTGCAGGCAGAGAAGCTTCTAAATATCCTCGAAGGACTCAAGTTCTCGGACAAGAAATCTATCTGGAAGAGTTTCAAGGTCAAGTGGGAGAGCATGCGCAAGAATGATGATATTGTTTCTATCAAGGACCGTCTTGCCGAGTACCGAGCCGAGATCAGCGCTCGGCTTCTCGCAGCACTCAAGTCAGTGGCTAGCCTCTATGAGAGCCTTGCAGGTTGGAATGGCAACATTAAAATCAGACGGTGATAAATCTCAGGCTGACTGTTGATGCCAGTGACTCACAGTCGAATATCAACGCCAAGTTTGATACCATACAGAAAGAGGCTGCCGCAGCCTCTTCCGCCCATTCCGATGAGTTTACATCGTTACGAAAGGAAGTGCGTTCCGTTCTAGACGCCCTGAACAGGGACATGAAGTCAGGCATTGGAGAGCAGACTTCTAGATCTCCATTATCCACCAACAATCTACCATTTGAGTTGTCCTCGACGCTTGAGGATGTCCAAGTGAAGATCAACGCCCTGTGTCAGCTGGCAAGCAGTATCCCAATTGAGTCCCGCATCCTGAAGCATCTCTTCTTCGAAACAATTCACTCGCGAGAGGATTCAATTGAGTACAGTGAACCAGGAACCTTCAAATGGATACTTGAAGAATCATGTGACGTAGGTCTTATGGACCCGAACTGTGCAGGCTTCTATTCTCAGCGGTCTACACCCATACAAGCCACCAGCGTCTGGGGGCCACAAAAAGGCTCTGAACTAGCGGTTCACTCTAAGGCCAGGCAATTATTCCTAGCTTGGCTTGTCTCTGGATGCGGAGTTTTCCACATTTCTGGAAAGGCGGGATCAGGAAAGTCAACTCTCATGAAGTTCCTCCGTTACCATCCTCGAACTGTTACTGAGTTATCGCAATGGGCTGGTGACAAGAACTTAGTCTTCGCTTGGTTCTACTTTTGGGGCTCTGGGAATCCAATGCAAAGATCACTCGAAGGGCTCTACCGATCCATCCTCCTGGAGGTACTGCGTCAATGCCCGAACCTGATTCACAAGGTCTTCCCTGACCAATGGGATACAATGTCATCCACCCAGGGCGACGCCATTCTGGAGAGAAGTATGTTTCGGTTTCCGATGATTAAGAAGGCTATGGAACGACTCGTCGAGCAAGGTGCCCATCCGAACCACCGCTTCTGTTTCTTTATCGATGGGTTGGATGAATACGCCGGGGACAGTGTTGACCACTGGAATCTAGCACGCATCCTTCGTGACTTGACCATTAAAAATGACGTCAAAATGTGCCTGAGCTCAAGACCACACACAGAGTTTCTAGACACCTTCGATGCCAATTTCCGGATCCACCTTCACGAATTGACGCAAGACGATATACGTCATTTTGCTCGTGAGATGTTTGAACGAGATGAGAACTTTCATCTAGTTAAGGATATCTACTTAAGCCTGATTGATGAAGTTGTTCGACGATCTCAGGGTGTCTTTCTCTGGGCCCGGCTTGTGGTCCGTTCTCTGTTAAGTTCCATGGGCTATCGGACGGCCGCTGAACAACTGTTCGAAGAGATTGAAGCAACGGCACCTGGGGATTTGGATCACTTATATGACCGCATGCTGAAAGCCGTTGAGCCGAGCAGGCGGCGCAAGAGTGTTCAAATGCTTCTTCTTGCGGTTCAGAATCCTTTCAACGATCCGCTTAATGCTCTCTACTTCAGCTGGATCGATGACCTGAAAGACCCTACCTTCCCATACGAGACGGCGCCATATTCGCTTGAAGACATTCACCGACGACTTGACTATGTGCCCCGGCAACTGGACCGGTTAACAAAAGGCTTCCTTGAGGTGCATGTAAACAAACACAACGATCCCTTCTTCTCGCACACTGTCGATTTCTTTCACCGCACCGCCCGAGACTACCTTCACGCCCCCAGCCGATTGGACGAGATGGAACAAGTCCTTGGCTATCGGTACCACTTGGAAGTCTATTCCCGCTTACACTTGGCAAGCATTGTTCTCCAAGGCAAGTTGTTGGGCCCCACTCTCAATGAAGAGTCGAACCCGAGCTACGCAGTATTCGGTCAATTCTTCGACCTTGCTGACAGGGTTGGAAATATCTATCAACATCCCTATAAACATGTAAAACGCATCGAAGAGGCACTCCGCGATTGGATTCACCCAAAATATGCACCTCTCGAAGGTTATAATTCGCAGGATGTTGGCAGACGTCTTCACAGTTGCCTGGAGGGGCCCCGCGGAGCAGGTTCATTCTTGCTCTACGCGGCCAGCGTTGGTCAATACGAATATGTGCTCCAGGAACTCGAAAAACACCCTAGCCTCGTACTGGATGATGATAGCAGCTTGTTAGTGTCTGCAGCGATATCTTGTCATCCATCGGCCCTCTGGAAAATGTATCACCCGGCGGGATGGGATACCATCTGGTGGGGCTTTGATATGGCCTCGTGGAGGATTCCTCCCGAGACATTTTCCTTGTTGCAACGCACTCAACCATCTCCACTGGAAAAAATCCGAATTCGCAACAAGTATGGAGATTCCGTTAATTACAGTGTGTTGCTGATCTTAATCGGCAAACTAATATTTTGGAGTCATCGCAACACCTACGAAACAAATTGGCCCTATGAGAGATACGCCATTAATATAAACGGGCTTGAGATCATCCGTATCCTTCTCCGCGCTAGTCAAACGGAATTCGAGTTCCGGCGAGGAGGGCCTCAATTCGTCTGTTCTTTGTATCACCCGACTCACAATGCAGAGAATAAGGGGCCTCCATTCACCACACTAGGCCACCTTCTTTTGTTTCATGCACCGGATGTCGATGAAGAGCTTCTTGAATTGCTCGGTGAACGGAACTTGAAGGACTCCCTTATCTATGGCGGGGAAAAGGGAGCATCGATGGTGGAGCTCCCAGAATGGGCAAGAAGTCGACTCTTTAGCTACTCAGCCGGGGAGCCGTATTTTGTCACGCCAGATAGTTTACCTCTTAGAGAGATTATTTCGGCCACAGGGAGCATAGGTCTCCACGACGTACTGTATATAAGGCTTTTTTAATGTTTCGACTCCATAACTTTATTTTCGGTGGACAGCGAAGAAGAAAGCCAATGCGGGCCTCGTCGTATTCGCGTTAGGCAATGTTTGGCGGTTCCTATCTTATGGATGCATATGTCATGCCTAACCCACCCGTATGTCTGACAATTTTCGAGACGGCCACGTTTAGCTAGGGACTGATACAAATTCACGAATATCTCTTTATCTCCAACGACCCTGTCTTATATCTCTTCTGTCTTCCTCTGGCAGGCCCCGCTTAGACGTCATCCTCGACAAGGCGCAACCCGGGCCATCGCATCTCTAGTGACATCAGTCTCCACTTCGGGCCACCGGCAGGTATCCTGCTTGCAGGGGAGTCGGCAAAGGATTTCCGCTTCGTTGGCATGCCGCCAGGCACTATCCTCCTGACGCCGATCAGCTCGAAGATGGATTGTCGGAGAGAGAGACTATGGCAGAAAACGGGCCGTCAGCCGCAGAAGACCACCCTGCGTGCCAGCGTTTGCTTGTACGGATTACAAGGGGGTTACATGCTCGGATTGATCTTGCCATCTAGGAATCTTCCATACAAATCGACTTTTTTCCATACAAAATCTGTCTGTGCAGTAGTACCCACAGTCAATCCGAGCATGCAACCCCCTT
The DNA here is from genome assembly GCA_028476805.1 of Acrocalymma vagum. Taxonomy (NCBI): domain Eukaryota; kingdom Fungi; phylum Ascomycota; class Dothideomycetes; order Pleosporales; family Acrocalymmaceae; genus Acrocalymma; species Acrocalymma vagum. The sequence goes on from JAQGEP010000468.1 coordinate 11,961, forward strand.
TAGAGTTTTTTGGGGGGTTTCTTCTCTCGCGCGCGTCCAGAGAGCCTCTCGTCTCTTCGTTCCTCAAGGCACTTCCTGGCTCTACTGTAGGCAGAAGCGGGACATAAGGCGTTTATGAGGGGCAGCCACCACGTGACGTTCACGTGGTATGGATCACGTGATCTAATCACCGAGTCGCCAATGACCTAGTGACCATGATGTATATAATCAGACTCGATAACCCCTATGGTTATCGTGTCCCAACCTAAGTTACTACTGAACAACTACTTCTCTTTGTGACACACTTCCGCTCCACTCAGACTATCTGCTCCACTCAACCTTAGACCTTCAGTCTTAACATACAGGCCAAGGAAGAGAAAGTATTGATGGTACGGCACAGCAACAAGGGGAATCAAGGCTTACAGAAGCCTGTGAGCTAGCTGCAGAGTCATGGTCACGTGACCTGGTCCAAGACGTAGGTTAGCTAACGTCCATCACTGCTGGTCGAGAAACACCCCATACCGAGAAATCTGAGGGGTACTTCAACTTCAAATTTCATGCACACGCTGATAACTGTTCCAACGCCATATAAGTTAATATCCCTTCGCTATAGAACCACCATTGAGCTCTTACCACGAACAATACACATAAAAGGGCTGTATTCGAGTATTAAAGCCCTATTACGATGGTAGGAAGCAATTATCAGCCCTATGGCTGCTGTCGCACGCAAATTCATGCAGGGCCGCCACCCCAATTGGTACCTCCAACCGGAACGATTACTAGTCCTGGCTAGTGCGAAACAGCCACATAATCATCACAATGTACTCCGCAATTTGCATAGTGGCTGCCAGGCCCGTGGCGGTGTGAAGTCTTGGCAAGCCGACCTCAGCCCCGCAGCCTTGCGATCCAACTCAACCATGGCCATGCCTCCGGTCAACCAACTCAATTCTCTGAAAACACCTACAGAATTCGCCACCTCACAACCCTGTTGTCGGAGCCGGTCGGCCGTCCTTCCCTGCTCGCGGTGGCTAGCTCAAAGTATTTAGCAGTTTGATTGCTGAATGTAAATAGCGCTAATTAGGCTACCGCTAAACCTGTTATAGTGATTATTTGCTGGATTTTCAGTAAAACGGTCTGCTGACCTCGCGCTCGTCCGAAAGAGTATATTTTGAATCGAGCGCAGAGCGGCGGAGATACGCGAGCAGGGGATTCAAGTGACGGAAGAAGTGCAACTGCGGCCCAGAGAATCATGGGAGAGAATGCAAAACTGAGAGACTTGCTCAGGAGGACGGGATACGCTGCGCTGGCGCCATTGTCATTGTCACGGTGCGCGGGACTTGGCCTTCCAGAATCGGCTCTCTTGGCACGTGCATCCGAGCATATCTTTTTCCTCGGACAATAGAACACAATCGTCATCTCCATCTGTTTCCTCTTCCACAATTGCTTTTTATGCCTCTTTCGTGTCCGCATCCTCGTACTGATGACGCGCTCTTCCTCAACTGCACACGAACCCGAAGAGGCGCCATTGCTGGCCGACACCGACGGTAATGGCTCACAAAACTCAACGCCTCCCGAGTTGTCTTCTAGCATCAAACAGAGGCTCTACGTTTCACACTTTCTCTCAACATGGAACTCACGTGTCTTTGAATTTGGCGCTGTGTTGTACCTTGCGGATGTTTTCCCCAATACGTTCCTGCCCATGTCCGTCTATGCTCTCACCCGCAGTGCTGCGGCAATATTGTTATCTCCCGCTATTGGCCAGTATATCGATGCGGGGAACCGTCTCCAGGTCGTGAGGCTCTCAATTGGTAATTTAACGGTTCAAGAAAAGTATTCAGTTAGCTACTAATCTAGTAATTATATCTAGTTATTCAACGATTAGCCGCAGCAGCTTCTTGCGTGACGTTCTGGTTCCTTGCCAGCGGATGGCACATCTCTCGCGGCTTGACACGGGGCCTTTTGGCGGTCCTCGCCTTGTTGGCCTGTATTGAAAAGCTAACATCGGTCATGAACTTGGTGTCTGTAGAAAAGGATTGGGTGAGTTAATTCGAATCGTTTGTTACTGTAGACAGCACAAATGACAACCATAGGTCGTGGTGATCGCGGAAAAAAATGAAACTGCTCTTCGAGGTATTGTACTATCCCTTTATTGCGACCTATTATCACAGAGTTCACATTCTAACTGCGAACACAGAACTCAATGCACAGATGCGCCGCATCGACTTAATCTGCAAGCTCGGCGGACCCTTTTTCATTTCCATGATTGCTGGAATTTCAACTGAGACAGCAATCATCGTGAATTTTGGAATGAACGTAACGTCTATAATCGTAGAGTATTTCGCTATTGCAAAGGTATGTTCTGTTGGAAGCCTACCGATTCCACTTCTTGACTGAAAACATCTTGCCAGGTCTACAAAATTGTACCGGCCCTCCGGGATCCTAAGCAGCGAGCAGGTGACCGACGTGCTTCGACAGAGCAAGCTCAGTCCATGACCAAGTGGAGCAGTATTAAAGGTGCTTTCCTAGGCTATGCACGGGACATGTCCAAGTACTGCCACCACTGTGCTTTCTTGCCATCGTTCTCCGGAGCTATACTCTACTTCACTGTCCTTAACTTTGCCGGTCAGATGGTGACCTACCTTCTGGCTAGCGGATATAACTCGTTCCACGTCGGCGCCGCGCGAACTCTCTCAATAGTCTTCGAAATCGCGGCTACATGGACCGCACCTCTATTCATGTCTAAAGTAGGCCCAATTCGAGCCGGTATCTGGTTAGTTAATTTGCAATTGTTCTGCCTCGTCGCTGCAGCTGGACTATTTTGGGGAGCACAGGATCCAGTTATAGCCGCCTCAGGATTGGTGGTGGGGACGATCCTTAGTCGGGTTGGACTTCGTGGATTCGATTTGTGTGCTCAGATAATCGTGCAAGAGGTGAGTCCGCGTTTCCCTTATGTTCATGGCTCAATTGCATTGTAGCTGACTTGTTTATGGTACCAGGAAGTTGAACCTGAGTCGAGGGGTTCATTTTCCACGCTTGAAGCGTCATGGCAGAATTTCTTTGGGATGTGCGCCTATTCATCGACCATTATTTTCTCCCGACCCGAGCAATTCCAGTGGCCAGTTCTAATGAGCTGTATCGCCGTCCTTATGGCCGCTGCTCTGTACACTTATTTCGTTCGCTCGCGAAGAGGCCATCTCCTCCATGTTTCCGCCTGTATTGACCGGAAAAATAATAAGAGAAGACTACTAGACCTAGAACCGGAGAGACTTCTCCAAGGATGTTCTGGATTGACCGCATCGATAGAGGCAGCTGCTTAACGTAATCTGCGTTTAAGAGATACAATGGATCCTAATATAGGGTTGTACTAGCGTACGGTCAGCTTCGTTGTATCATATGGAACATCTAGTAACATAATTCATTTATAAAATGCTTATGGGCATAATATTAGAAGTCACTGATGTCCTATTCGTATATTGTACAGGGTTATGGCCGGAGCGGGTCGGTCATCTTCCCTGTTAGTGGTGGCAATGTTTAGAGCCAAATAACTCTGGTTACTGTTAGATATCACTCGTAAGCATGCATACATAGCTGGAGCAATCCCGCATTTACACTAGCAAGAGAAAGCCATACCTAAGAGCGGTCAGGATCAGGGCACCGAGCAATAAATACTACTACGGAATATAATCCTCGGCAGAAGACGGTAGAACATTCGCAGCTTACACCCTCTTCATCATCTAGTTCGACCATACAGTCCAGGTCATCGCGAATATACTCTACGTCTAGTGAGACCACTTCTTCTCGCTAGGGATGTGATCCTGTAGAGTGAATCCGGGTATCACCTGAGTTGACTATCTTACTAGGTTTCGACAGCGTTATAACACGTTCTCGCACGGCGCCTGTGAATACGCGTATGCGTATGTCCTCCGGAAAGTCGTTCCTCTCCGCATCTATGACGCCGTATGTGCCTCATCTTGTTGGTTTTGGCGTTGCCGCGTTGTCTTCTAAGACAGCATTCTCCATATAGCCATCGTCCGGCACGACATCGTCTTCCCTACGCCAAGCTTGCCCAGTCAGGGACCATTGTTCCATGCTGTCCTTTGTCCTTCGGCGGTGGCAAGCGGCGGTTCATATTCGCATGTGCAGGCTGACACGGTTGATGTCACTTGGGTGCCGTGGGAATTGGCTGCCAGCGCGCTGTCGGACGAGGCGGGCTGGGCGAGGCTGGTTAGCGAGCCATCTGCGGATGGTGGAGAGATGAGGCGCTGGGAATGCGGAGTGACGGTGGATTGTGGGGATAGGTGAGGGTTCGATTTTGGTTCAAGATATTGTTTCGTCGGCGTTTACAGATGCCGACGTGCTTGGGATCTGGCCGATAGACCGCCGCCTAGAGCAGAGGACGTGAAAGCAGCCGCCGGCTCGAGAGTTGGACATGAGTCCCCTCCAGCAGTTCGTAACTGGAGGTCGAAAGTGGCCAACAATCCTTGTCATGCCTGTTGCAGCGCTATGCCGGGCGGTGCTTCCTCCGGCAACCGCCTACTTCGTCATTGACTACCCCAGCTCCTTCACCCTCAATACGAGAAGCACACCCGGTGGCCCTGCGGCGATTCATAATGCAGTCATAGCATTGTGATCAGGAATAAGATAGTAAGCACTAACAAGTCGCTGATGAATGAACACTATACCGAGATAATAAGTGCGCGTTTCAACTTTTTAAAAGCTCCGTTCCATTTACGAGCGGGTCTATTCATACAGACCATGCAGGAGACAGAACACTAACCACTGCAATCTGCGGGTACGCATTGAATCAAAGGCTCATCTCAAGTTCGGTTCATTTGCGGAGTTTGTTTCCGTTGCGCTAGATGCATACTCTCTATTGTATTCACGCATAGCTTACAGCAATGTGAATATGTGAGTCACACATATGGCGGAGGCGGAGGTCGATCCACCGCTCCGCACCTCCATGTGGTAACCATATCATCCCCAATATTAGACTCTGACGTCATTGGAACCGCTCGTGTATCTCTAGAAATCGTCTCGAGCAAGCCTGTAGCGTCATGGCCGCGAGGAGCGGCGAGACGGATGTCCATAGCAGCCCCAGCTGTCTATAGAGGAAGGAAGTATTAGCAGGCTATATAGCTATGGTGTAATTTAACATACTTGAATAAGCTCTCTACAACCGTAGGAGAACACTACAGTGACAGAAAGGACGTATTGCCGACAGACAGTGCAGGTTGTGAAGGTAGAGGCCAGATCTGGTAACATTGCGCCTCTCCATAACTCTGGGTCAATCTCCATAAAGTCTCCATCGGGTGGAAGAGTATGCTTGATCCCTGATAAATGCATTATGTCCGTGGTTGATGTCCATGAAGCTGAAGAATGGCAAAGGCTCAGGATTGTTGTTGACTTGATCGTAAATTGTATTCGTTGTACTACGATCGGATAGAGGGCGGTGCTAAGTGCAATATGTGGTCGCAAGAAGAGCCTAAGCATCAATGGTTTCTGTGTAAAAGGAACGTTTGGAGAAGGAAGGATTATTTTGAGGGATGCGAACTGACCTCCCCTGATAACTTCGGCTAATCCTAAAATTGGTGGAAAAGGGATAGGATTCGATGGCAAAAATACGAGTTCTTTATCTTGGGACGGATCAAACCGATATCGATGCTTTCTTTTAACCTTCACACGTAGCCAGTATCGTACGGTCGCGGAGCCCTGACGTTTCGGTGCCTTGAAACTGAAGCTCGGGGGTAGAGCAGTTTCCACATGCGTAATTCCAGGTTGGGGCTTATGACATGCAGAAGAGGTAGGGAATTGGACTTTGAAGGGAAAGGAATGTACTCCTTCTGGGAGAGCAAAGCCATGTTGGTTCCATGTTATATTTGCCGGAGGCAAAATCTGTTGCGAAATCTTAAAGAGCTGCACCATTCCTATAAGCTTCCACAAAATGTAAATATTTAGGCAAAATCACCTTGTGCGAGTCTGAATCTACAGGAAAATCATCCTCTGAACGCCGTGTCGTGCTTGAGAGAATGGCGGCATCTAATCGGCCTATATACACAATGTTAGACATCACTGATGTTTTATTTATGTGGACATGAACTACCTCTTAATGACACGATAATCTTTAGTATGACTTCGCGGCGCTTCATGCGCAGTGTCGCTGTCCCTCTGACAGGTTGACCACTGGTGAATGCTTGAGGACGGGCAAGGGGTGGTTCGAGCGTAAGAGATACCTTCATATCGTTAATGAAGCCCAGAGCTGTGGAGCAGAACCTAAGGATCGGCGCATTGAATGGCGTCGTCACATGCTGCTTGAATGGCTCGGGTACAATTGCTTGCATCTTCACCTCTACGCTAACTACGGTCTTCCTTGGACTTCATTGCCAAGACCAAGGTAGCAAGCCAATAAACCCTTTGAAACGCATTTGATGCCATGTTGATTTATTGGACGGGCACACGATCGGAAGAAACGTCCTCGAAGAAAGGAGACGGAGATATCCGAGCCTAGACGGCATGTGGGTCCGAGCATTCTGCCAAGCTAACAAATGTATGGTGAGCCAATCAAACCTCGCGTGTCCGTCCTCAAGCCAGCCTGACCAGTAACTTGAGGATGCGACCATTACCGATTCGCGCCGCGTCCTACCAATAGCGTATTCTCAGTGACTAATCATAGAATCACGCAAGTTGTGTAGAGTTGGAACTTTTCCTACTATTGCGGGCTTGCGGATGTCCGGCTTAAATACGGTTGACTCTTCCACTAAACTGTGCGTTACCGTATCACTTGCCAATTTTTCATCTTCAGTACAGCTCTTCTCCTAAACCATGAGCGCCGAAGAATCTCCATCAGCGTTGCTAACTCGTTGGTATGATGCGTATCCTGAGCCATCAACCAAAACTTCCCCGACCGTATCAAGACAAGTGCTGCTAGCTTGGATCACTCAAGAGAAGACACCCGGCAGAGACTTTGTTATAGTTGACTTGAGGCGATCTGATCATACTGTACTTTTGAACTGCTCTCTTCCGACCTTGCAGCTTAGTTCTATCTAACAGGACAAGGGAGGCTTCATCCGTGGATCTATCAATCTTCCAATAGAGAGCTTGCACCCAGCACTCCCGACTCTCTACACACTGTTCAGAAACGCTGGTATTAAGACTGTGATATGGTATTGCAGTAAGTTTTCTGTTCGTTAGCAAGCAGTATACGCGTGGTAATCATTCATTGCAGCTAAACTAACTGTATCGATAGCTACATCTCGTGGTCGTGGAAATCGAGCGGCCGCGTGGTTTGGCGACTACCTAAAGCAGCAAAATGACTCAGAGATCCAAAGTCTTGCTCTTTTTGAGGGCATCCTCGGATGGGCTACTGCGGGGAGCGAGTATACACAGCACTTGGATGAATATGTGCCAGAGGCCTGGGATCCAGCGGATGCTGCAAACCATACCGAGCACTGATTGGATCAGCCCAAGGGATTGGTAGCGCAAGCAACGACGAGATTATATTTCACAGTTCAGTGACCCTAGAAATTGAATGATTATTATGATCTTTGCTATTCGTACAAGGTCAACACGGACAGCATTTACGAAATAGAATCAAGTGCATTCTTCATCCAGTGCTGTCCATACTACGCTCTGCTTCACCTTGCATCCCCCTGCCGCGGATGGCGTACATCCGCTCTCTAACGCCGCAGCAATTCTGTCCATCTTTTCTTCAGAGGTGGCATACTGCAAGAGCATTTTGTACGCAGTAGAACACTCTATACCATCGGACTTGCAGTCGTCGGGATTGCTGATGTTGTGTCGTCGGTTATCCGATTCTGCCGAAAGCTGCACTTGCGTGATATCAGCAGTTGGGTTTTTCTTAAGCAAGGTGACAAGTTTGCAAGGAGCTCCCACGCTATCAGAAAGTTGAACTGGCGAGGGAGCTTTTGTGCAGATAGCCGGGGATACTTGGGTGGATGACACTTCTGACTTTTGATTGTGTGATTCCACTGGTAGCGAAGACTTAGTTAGGCACTCCCCGCTCTCATACGTCTTCGTCAGGATTGGTTTCGCCACTTTGACGCCGGCATTCTGAGCTTCAAGGTCCCTTCCTCTCTGCGAGCCACAGGCTGGTGTTGTTTTCTGTACATCTTTCGCCGAAGTCGAATTTAGAACGGGCTGAGGGCGTTCCGTTTTATGTAAGCAATCTTCCCTCACCCAAGCATCAATAACGTTATCTGAGTACCCTGTCCTTCTGAGTAAGTCCCTTAGCTTTGCATTCTCTCGTGTGACTCTCTGGGCCGCAAGTTGTACTTCTTTGGTCACTTGAATTCCTTGCTCGCGTGTCTCCGCTACTCTGCGCTCGAGGTCTGAAATGTACTCTTTCTGGCGAGCGCGATGTCGGCGCTTATTATCTCTTATTCGGGAAGCACGTTCGTCGTTCGTCCTTTCATGAGACGCCGGCTTTCTGCCCTGATGAAAAGGGGATATCGAAGTCTGAGGTGGCAGAATGCGAGCGATCAGGATACCTGTTGTGGGACAAAGGGGACGTTTGCGGCACCCGCTGCCTTTTGCATCATGTGGCAATAAGCGAAATAGCATGGAGGATCCAGGTCTAGATTCTGGCCATGCCAAGGGTGGCTGCATTGGTGAGCAAGATCCAGCGACGGACTGGGAACGCCTGATTGGATGACACAACCACAAACTTTGGAAACACGGAGAAAACCGTCTACCCTGACGATCTTGCAAACCGCCTGAACAACCAATCAACATGCAGCAGTCCGTCCTCTTTCACGCTGATTTTCCGCTCCAATATTTTGCGTT
>JAQGEP010000469.1:0-20601 GCA_028476805.1 Acrocalymma vagum
CTATACTTTTAAGTAAATACTATATCTAGTATATTTAATTAGGATTCTAAATCTAATAAAATAGTTATATCCTCTTTTCTACTAATTAAGATTTAAAAAGTAAATAATTAGGCTAGTTTAAAGTAAAGTATATTCTAAAGTATTTTAAGCTCCTAATTCTCTACTAGCGTAGAGATATAAGTAATTAAAAGAAAGCTAAACTTTTATTACCTTTATTTTTTAATAAAGCCTTTTATTATACTATCTACTTAGTAATATTATTTCTTATATAATTAGGAGACTTATATCTCTTACCCTATACTTAAAATAAACTATATCTCTTTTCTTTATCTAATTAGGCGCCTTTTTATTATACTTTTAGCTAGTTTTACTATTAAGTAATTTCTAATATAATCTTTTATTTTATTTCTACTTCTTTAGAATCTAAGAATTTCTCTTAAGTAATTATAACTTTTAGTAAGGGTTTTTACTTAAATTTTTCTTTACCTTTTTCTTCTTATACTTATATATTTTATAATAAATAATATTAGCTTATTCTTTTACTAGTACTACTATAAAACGTCTTTCTACTAGTAAAAGGAATAAATTTCTTACCTACTAAGTTATCTAATACTAAAGTAAATATAAGAACTTAAGTTTTAAATAAAGTATCTAGTTTTTCTTATAATAGCTAAAGGTAAATTAAAAGTTTTATAGGAGTTTAATATTATTTCTATTTTACCTATCTAATAAGCTTATATACTTATTATTAGTATTCTACTAGAGTTTTAAGTATACTTAGTATTCTTTACTTTAAATTATTCTAAGTTAGTATAAATTAGGAATTCTATTATTTTTTCTTATAAAGATAAGCTATCTAGGATATCTTAAGCGCCTCTAAGATATATATTAGCCTAAAATCTACCTTTTATACTTTTATTATAAATTTATAGGCTAAGTATAGATAATAACTCTTATAATTCTATATTTATTAATTATAGTTTATCTAGTAGAATTACGTATACGTATAGAGAGGTTCTAGATATAGGAGATTTACTCTAGATAAAGTCTTTAGTAGTAGTTCGCCTAATATTTCTTAAGAAATAGTTAGATTATTTTTCTAATATTATTTATAAAGGTTGCGTAGCTAGTTTAACTATATCTTCTTTCTCTTTATTTCCTTCTATTATAGGAGGTTTTATAACTCTATATCTAAATCTATTAGAGTTAAGGCCTAATTAGAGCTAGTTAGAATAGATTAGCGTAATCTAGGTAAAGGAGTCTCTAGTAAAGTATTTATATAGAAAATATACGTCTCTAGGGCCCTTTCTAATAGAGTATTACTACTCTCGCCTACCTATATAAGGGCTTTATTCCTAATACCTAGTAGACTATCCTTATAGGTACTATAACTATCTAGGAGTTATAATACTATACTAGATTCTTAATTAGAGTTAGTAATTTAAATATTAGGTAAGAAGGTAATAAGAATATAGTTTAGTAATATATAAAATATATAGTTATTGGATAGACGAATCACTAAGGAGCTTTCCTTAGTGTTGTAAGGACTATATACTACTGATGCGGGGGCCCACATGACCCCTAGTACCCGTTCGGGGACTACCAGCGCACTCAGCTCCTTATAGGTAGATCTATACCTTTTTTCTCCTTTACTATTATTAAATAAATAGAGGTAGAGGAAATTAAGTATAGGTAGTAGATATAGAAAATAGAGTAGAAGGGAGATAGGAGAAGGGAGATAGGGGATAGATAAGAGAGATGGTAGGGTGGTATTACTCTTACGGCGTCTAACAACTACTAAATACTAGAAACTCGAGCCTGCTTCTATAGCTATCCTATATAAGCGACCTAGTTCTATAGCATCCCCTAGGATGTCCTAGAAACGGGCTATCTTATAGGATGGCCCATTTCTAGGCTACTGCTACTATATTTATTATATAGCCCATTTCTGGGCTTTATAGCTAGCTCACCCCTAAAACTGCCTTTCGCGTAGAGTTAATAGAAAACTATAATAAGGACTGTCTATTATCTTCTATAATTGGGCTAGCTAACGGAGTTTGGATAGAAGGGTGAGTTAAAAGTGAGTATCCTAAGTAGTGGCGGTGCAACGTGAGCAGCGACTGAGCCGAAGTTGAGCCGGGCGTTATTTTGCTTATAAACCGGGGATACGGGGCTAATCACAAGAGGAAATGGAGGGAGGTCAGTTGGTCGGCGATATAAGCTTAATAGTAATCCTATTTTTATCTACGAAGAGCCGTAGAACTATATCTGTATTAGACCTGTAGTAATTAGATAGAAATAGTAAAGCGAATCTTGGGATCGCCTCTAATAGAAGCTATTATAGTACTTAGGAGATGTAAGGTCGTGCTAGTTTAATATAAAGTAGTAACGAATCTTCTCTCTAACTTGGCAAGCCTTTAGACTAAGTGGCTAGGAGTATTAACTATACTGCCATTGAACAGGTGTATGGGTATAAATATATGGGTACTACGAAATGGTTTCAATATCTCTTCTAATAACTTATATGAGCTTTTTATCTCCCGTATTCGACCTCTGGATTGAGACAGCCTTTTCTTTTCATTCTTAATATTGGTATTATACAGTGGCACGGCAAGCTGATAATTTTCTAACACTAATACCGGCCGCTTTCAACGGCCATCTCAAGACAATCTACATGCATTTTATGACGAAGTGTGAAGTGTTGCCGATGGCCGGCTATGGTTGCCCTTGTAATTAACTGCCTCTCCCACACATCTTCTATTTTCAGCGGTGGTCAATCATCGCGGGCTATTCACTAAAGAGGCCCTGGAAACTAGGTCAATAGATGCGCTAGCGATGAAAATAAGGTTTAGCTGCCTTCGGGCTGCAAGGAAACAGAACGTGGAACATTTCTGCTTTTCGCGCTCGGAAAACTTACCTTCTGTGGAAGACACATTTTAACGCGTTTATATATAATTGTTCACCGATCACCAAAGCATATCAACTGGGCCAATAGGGTTAAGAGCCGGAAAGCCTGGCTCTGAGGTCCTTAATAAATCATTCCGCGTTCAGCCGTAACCCCCGTTCGGTAAGTTCCTTTATTACGATTCTGTGATTGATGGCGCACGTGGAAAGGGATAAGAATGGAGGAACAGCGACCGGTGCCAGGGTACTGGAACTGGACCTTACCCCTTGAGTGACGCCTGCCTCTTAACGCGTGGGAAAACTGATTCTTCGAGTGAATCGTTCGATTTTTGCGGCTGAATAGCCAAGACTAGGCGCTCTCATCTGACACTCAGATTCCCAGGTGTTCAGCTTGGAAAGTGGCCGGATCACCCCCTATTTTTGCTTCTGAGTCTCTAGTTTGTCCATTATTGTCATTCAGCCGTTGCAGAATGGGAAATGATTTGTTGCCCATGTGAGAATCACTCGCATTTTCTTGAGAGCAGTGATCACTTACAGACGGGTTTGCGGATGAACGTCCACGGCCACTAGCACAGCTAGCCGGTTCTTGCCGCAATTCTGGACCGATCACTTGTACTTGGGGTCAAAAAAAGCATTTATACCCCCTTCCAGTCAATATAAAGCCGATGGAAGTCGTCCTTCATTGAATTCTACTGCCTGATTTCCGGAACACTGCTCTCTGCCCAAGAAAGCAAGACCTTTGAAAGAAGACCCCACCCCAAATATTCGGAACATTAAGCTACAAAACCTAGTTATTGACTTCCACTAGCGCAATGGGATTCCCAGCTTCGCCTCCTTGGCCAGACGTGTCGAGGGCGCCTAGAGCCCTAGCTGTGACATGGACGCTATATGTTTTGGCTATAGTAGTCTATGGGCTTCGCATGTACACCCGAATAAGGCCACTTCGATCAGTTCTATCTATTAGATGGGACGACATTGCTATAACAGTCGCATTTGTTAGTGCTTCTGAGCCACAGCCAATTGACCTATAGAAGAGATTGCTAAGCAATTTTCATAGCTGGCATTAACCGTCCAAATGATACTTTTGGTCGTACGAGTAAAGAACGGGTTCGGCCGCCACAACGACTACGTCCCAGTCGCAAACAAGAAGATAGCAGCGCGCTTACTGATAATCAGTCAGCACGTGTGGTTCTTAGGTCTCACAATGTGCAAAATCAGTGTCTCGATCCTGTTACTTCGTCTCAAGCAAGAAAAAGGTTGGAAAATATCCCTATACGCAATGCTGTTCCTTTTGGTCGCGTCTATCACCACTACATACGTTTTATCTTTCATTCAATGTCGACCGACAGCTGCCCTCTGGGATCCGACGATACCAGGCGCCAAATGTTGGGCTCCTAAGTATCTGCAAGCCAAGTTCCTCGCTACAAACATATTCATTATTGTAACAGACGTTATATTTTCACTGCTTCCGGTCACGTTCATCCGCCAGCTCACTCGGCCTCTACGCGAGAAAATCGTTCTTTACTTCCTCATGGGCCTCGCATTATTCGGAAGTGCTGCATCCATTCTAAAAACGATTCAGATGAACAACTTCACCAATGTAAAGGATTCACTATGGGCCGGCGTTGACATCACTATGTGGTGTTACCTGGAACAGGAAATTGCAATAATTGCCGCGAGCTTACCATACTTGAAATCTACCTTCGAGCGTGCCTTGAATCGCTCCGGCCTCCTAGCGTCTCCTCACATCAACACTCCAAGCTGTGTCGCAGGGAATGGAGATCACTCCACCTGCGAGATGAAGGGCTCGGAAAGCAAGTGGTACCGATGTACGAAGCAGAAAACCTTGGGCGACAGGAAAATTAAAGAGCATCTACCATCGGAGCTGATCAGTGAGGGATCCCCTAAAATGCCAAAGAGAACGATTAGGAGAGGTATAAACAGTCAGGACTCTTGGGATATCGAGAAATCACCCGGCATTGCAGCTTAGAACGCCTGGACGTCCTGGGTTTTTGCATTCACTCTACTAACAACCGGAATTAGGCGAGTTTAGAAGGATCTATTGTCTCTTCAAGTATCCATGTCTATAATTCAATACAATAAAAACATTTATAAGTTACACTTGCTTAAGGCACTTGGTTCATGACCATGAACATAGTCTAGGCGATATTCTAGCGAGGCGGGCATAACGGTGGAAGTGTCGATAATATATCGACAGGATGGTTATGGGGCCATTTTTGGGCTCGTTCTTGGCGCAAGTAACTCCAGGAGCGGCGACAGACAACCAAAAATGGAGTCAAAAGTCCCCGGACATAGAGTTACCCTTTCAATATTCTGAATTGGGTAACATAACCCTAACGCGATACCCATCCCAGCGATGATCGAGCCTAATCATAAGCCTCATATCGGCTAGGTGCCTCCTGCTGCAGGGTTCTGCTGCGCGCAGGGTCAACCGACCCGTGGCGTGAGACTGTGACATGTTTGCTTATTGAGCACCTAGAATCCGTACGAATGCTATGCTTGCTCAGAGAATTCAGTCGATTTGAAATGGTTATATAACTTTCGCTTCAACCACTGTCTCCTTTCGCACATGTATACCAGCCAGGCCTAGCTCTTCCTCTCTCCCTAGAGACCTCCAGTCATTTGCTTTGATCAAAATAATTGTATGAACACCTGTTGGAACCTCGTTATACATATAATCATTCAATCGACCGTTCTCGGAATCTGCTAGTTGATGTGTCGAACTGAATTCATTGGCTTCCCTTGTCTTGTCTGGTTTTGTAATCGTGGTTAGTCTGATGGGATTGCTTGGTCAACCAATAGGCTCGCTGCTGATGGCGGCCCTGGGGAACTAATCGGGAAATATGCGTCGAATAGCTGCTCGTAGCAACGGACGCCAGCCTAGAAGAAATGTGTTAGCGAATGCCGTTGCCAGAATAAACTTGAGATGTTTATTACCAGAGACAATGACAGTGTTAACTTCAACCGCTCCCCAGACACAGAACATGGAGTAGTCGTACGGTCATTGCGACGTATTGGTGGGAAATGGACTAGTATAACCAGCACGATGCATGATGCGATGCAGACACTGGTTCGGATCAGTGTTTGGCATACAGCGGTCAATCGGAGAACCTCACATGGTGCCGAGAAGAAAGAAACCAACAATGGCGAGTTTTTGTTGGAAGCTCAAGCGGAGTTTGAACGCAGGCACTATGGGAAGAATCCAAATGGCGACGTCCAGCAGGAAATGGATGGTGATAGTGCTAAGAGAGAACTTGTTGCCGTCGATATTGCAGACTCTAGCCGTGATAGTATTGTCCCAGATTGCACGAGTAGGGACGCAACGGAAGATTAGCATGAGATTCCGGAAGATCCACCATATTGCTGAAATATTTAGTAGCACCAAGATGGGAATTCGAATGATTGAAAGCCTGAATAGTCGCCAGTAGAATGACAAGATCGATATTTTCGAAGAAGGCAGTGAAGAGGCATAACATAGCGAATTGAAGAACCCGAGTATTCTAGCATGGTACAGTATATCCTCTCGAGTAGCTCCATCGAGAGTATTGGGCATGAGCTTTCCGAATGACCAGTGGAGAGTCCCTACGAGATTATTCGCCATAATCCATAAGTGACTTGCAAAGGTTCGGCATGGAGTCATTTACATTGTATCAAGATAGCGCAGTAGCCGGTCGCAAAGATCTATACACCGACTTGCTATCAGTATATAGTCTTGGGCAAGAGGAAAGGAGAGGTTCTTACAAAAGCTAAGATAGAAAAGTGGTCATCGAGCTACCAGTTAATCCGTGTTACTCGTCATGCAATCATTCGCATGGTCAGTGTTGCTAGGCGACAATCCATGTTACGCCAATGCTGGTGTAAAAATTGATCTGGAGCCCCAGCCATACTTAGTATTTTGCTAAGAGTGGGGAGATGTTAAGGACAGCGACCCGAACCTATTGCGGGTAAGTGGGCACAGGGAATTGCAGTAGCACAAGGCGCCATCTCAGCGCGTATTTACGCGTGTATTATATATAACTAGATGTGTATTACTTATAATTTATCACCTGTGACACCTATTATGGTCCGGGACCCCTACGGGAAGTGCTCGGCCCTTAACGGGGACTAGTTAGGTCCCGTGACCCACGGATATACCCCGAACCACAAACCCTTGAGCTTCCCTTAAGGATCTGTCTCTCTATATATCAATACAAGCCCATTACATCTCACGTGCCACGCCTGCCTGCTAGTCATCCCTCACACATTCGGCCTTTGCCTGTCTCGAGGGTCGTCCATTATCATGATACCACAGTAGTGCGACACACGGACTTCACAGTGTTCTACCAAGGCAGCGTAGGTTCAACGCACATTTGGAGGGAGCTCTTGCGCCAGCGCCAGGCTAGTTGGATCCATGGCTACTTACCGTGGTAATGCTAATGGATAGGACAGAGCGCGAAAGTCCACTCAACGCAGCGCCGGGCGATGCAACGCAGTAATGGACGATGTACGTTAAAATTAGAACAAGACACACGGTTGCGAAGGAATCAGATTGAGAATTGCGTCATTTTTCAATACATCATGACGTAGCCATGTCTAATTACATGCTATGCATAATCTCGTAGTTCGATCGACTACGACAAAAGGCGTCTTATAGGAGCTTCAGAATGCCCCTCCTGAGGTCCAGCGCTTGCCAATCGTGCTCAGACTCAAAATAGTCTTCTTGCATATACCTATATAAATTGGCTACTATATTCGCTTCTAGCGATATTGTGTATGGTAATGCTCCGTTTATGTTAGATTTAACAAATGTATCTAGCTTTTAACTAACTTAGCATCCGCGTTCATATCCTGTTTCCGCCTCAAGCCGACCGCATCAACATCTTCCAATAGGGCAACGCATTGCTGTAAGACCTCGACAAATAGGGTTTTCAGGCTAGGGTTATACGACACTTACTGTCTTGTACCTTCTCTTATCTGCTTTAACGCAATGCCTACATACCCACGAATAACTTAGACATACTTTGCACAAATCAGATTCCCCCCTAGATCCATGACCTCTGCAACCGTAGCATTTGGTATCATACCCATCATCCAGAGGTTATGGTTCAGCGTCGTCACGTTGGCTGGATCACCGTCGTAGTCCAGGATCGCGGCTGATGGGAAGGACCAATTGGCCATAGCTAAAAGCTCCGGCCTTGGAACATTTTGGCCATTCATATCGAAGAGACGGGCAGGAAGATCTTGCTGCTGCCACTGCCACCAAAGACGGTCGATATAAGTCTGTATTTAGTTACTTTTAGATTCTAGGATAGAAAGGGGTAGGGGCGTTCTTACGTGATGTAGGTAGAACACGGGATCACCAGGAGAGGCATCCGCGTCGAACATCACACCATTCACACCCCCATGCCCTGCCCCATGTGGCGTGGTTGCCCAGCAAGGCCAGGCGTCAGAGTAGTTCGCTTTTGAAAAACATGTATCCAAGGTCTCCTGATTCCCACCTTCAAACGCTGTCTCATTGAAGTTGCGGCTGAGGCAGTAACTGGCGTCGTTCGAGGTCTGGGTGAAGTGCAGCGTAAGGTTCATGAAGGGGCCATCAGCGATGCAGGAGTCGTTCCCCACGCCGTTTCCGCCAAACCCCGTATTTGGGTCAAATACGATGGACTCGTTTAAGGCGCCCATATCAAGAATTTCGTCCCAGTATCTGGATAGGGCAGAGGGTTAGATCGTAGATAAAGAAAGTTTCTAGGTTGGACGTACGGTTGAACGCCGGTGTAATTGCATTCTGTGCGTTGGAGGTAATCGTGCGCGTGCAGAAAGAGGCGATGCCAGGGGAGGAACGAGCCCTAGGATTTCTACTTAAAATCTTGAACAAGGAGAGATCAATTGTAAGGAATCTTTACCGTGAAATGAATGATGTTTGACTGATAGATGTGGATATACTGAAGCTCATCCCATATATTTTGCGCACCCTCGAAGTTGAGCTTAGGTGGCGAGTGCATCAGGCATAGTTCAGCATCGATGTATGCTTTTTTCTCCTCCTTCGTAAGGTTTTGCCTGTTAAAAAGACTTAGCTGCCAACGTTCACAAACTACGTGTTAGAATCTCTTACCATGCTTTACGCTGAAGTTTCTCAGTGCAGGTACCATTTGATGTCGCGTGAGTATGAGAAAATGGGGCGACTAAAGAAGAAAAAGTGGCCAAAAAGACTAATACCTGCTTTAGTTGAGTCATGCTGGCCTAGAGTGGATAACGAATGGGTAGAAACGAGTGTAAATTGTAAAGGAAGTATTCTGTAGTAAGGGAAAGATGGTAAGGTGATATTGCTACTTATATCCATTTTTCTCTCCCTACAGATTGGATAGTTAATCAGGAAATCCCGGACGGAAACTAGCTGAATAAGGTATCCAATCTGCGTAATAGCTTTTCTATCCTAAGTTAGCTCTTACAATCCCGCGTGTAGCGCATATGCTACCCCTGTATATCGGTAGGCTAGAACATAATTTCGCGCTATTGTAGAGAAGCATCATGTAGGCAGCATATTTCACGTCAAGTCATCGCGGCAGGTCTCGGCATCATATACCCGATGGGTTTTCCCCTAAATACACTCTAGTTTATGCCTTACCGTCTTTATGTCTCCGAATTCTCCACAAAAAGAATGCTTCCGAGGGGAAGAATTGTGGGCCGTTTGATCGGATCTTGATAAATGAAATGGCCACCTGACCATTTCATTAGTACGACCTCGACATTATAACGATGAAAAATGCTGATATAAGGGGATAACATGTGCGGCTTATAAACGTTTGTGTAATGTTATACTCAAGATTGTAAAAGCTGAACTTAGGATTAAAAAATTGCTACTGTATGCGCGAATTTGTATGAATCTGTTAAGAGCAGTGGGTGAAGGGAAGGTTCCACTTACGCGCGTACGGCGATATATTGTTTAAGCATTTCATCTAGATCCATGAATCCTGGCCAAACCAACCGGGTGCCCTTGATTCTGGGTCTACAACACGTGGTTTCGACATCTGGCGCACGCTATTATCATTTCCAGACTCAACCCCGCGATTAATCTAATGAAAACACAATAATCCTGGAAGAATTCACATTGTCATTCCTGCAGCCAAGACGGCCCTGGGAGACATACTATGCCTGTTCAGGAGCGAATTCACTGTAGTGCAGGGGGTGATGATTCAGGTGCTTTGATTAAAGAGAACACGCAACCACCGCAGGCACAACTCTATAGTCTGTTGAGTTAGCACAAGCAACATGGTTTTGACACGATATATGCTTGCTGGAATGGTGGGTGTCGGTGGTGCTCTTACGGCTTCTTCGTGTGCAACCTTTGAGGTGAAGAATACAGGTGAACCGGCGGGACGGTTCAAGAATGTTAGCGGGGGTAAGTCTGATAACATGTCTAGTTTGTATTATACTCACAGATTGTAGTTGAGATGTACCACTCATACCCACCAGGAAGCAATACCTCAACCAAAGCGATCATCTTCCTGACCAATCTCTCTGGTGTCCCGCTTTTGGAGAATAGACTGTAGGGTAACAACGTCACAACCCATTGAGAAAAAAACTGACCTATCAAAGTCTCGCTGACTCATTTGCGGCTAATGGTTACCTGGTCGTAGTACCTGACCTGTTCAATGGCGAAGCTGTACAGCAAGAAGCTGGATTAAATTTGACCGAATGGAACACACGACATCCTCAAGAGGAGATTGATCGCATCATCAATGTGACTATTAAATACATACGCGAGAAATTCGGCATGAAAAGAATCGGTGGAGTTGGCTATTGCTTCGGCGGAAAATACGTACCGCGCTTCCTTGCCGATGGTCAAGGTATCGACGTTGGATTTATTGCACACCTAAGCTTTCTCACTGAACCAGAAATTCAGGGCATCGCGAACCCTATTAGCATCGCTGCTGGAAGTATAAGCCCCGCGGCCTTCGTTTTTGAGGGAGATGGCTAACGATTGGACAGCGGTTGATGCTGCCTTCAACGCGACGGCGAAGAATTGGGCAGAGAACATCTTGAGCTCGAAAAACATGACTTTCAGTCTAATTTGTACTATGTGGCACCGCACGGATTCGCAGTGAGCGTCAACCAGAGTAATCCTCTGCAAGCATATGCGAAGCAAGCGTCATTCGTTCAGGCCGTTACATGGTTCGATGTCTGGCTATAAAATACACCACTGCATGTAGGTATTGGGGCTGGAGGAACCCAAAACGATTAGGCCTAAGGTCGATACTTGAAGAGCATCTGCTACCTGAGTCAATGTTCAGCAGCTTACTCATCGGCGGTAGTGGCGATATCTACAAAAAGCGTGTTAGTGTTCTAAGAGAGGGATTTGAAGCTCTTGTTGTCTCATTAATAATCTTGTCATCGCTAGGTTTGAAGGTGTAGTGATGATATTGGCAAGATGTATGTGTCAGATCATGGCAATCACGTGACCTACCTACTCAGTTCGTGTTCGTCTTGGAATGGATTTCCTTCGCAAAATCGGTGCCGAGATGCCGAGATTGTTATAGATGCTTATGGTTGTAATCAAAAACCATCAAAATAACCACAAACCGACTAGGAGGAAACACTAATCAAAGTACGTAAACGTGTGATGATAGAATTTCCCTCTCGGTCTAATCGGGAAACCGGGGGTATCTGCCTCTTTCATGTTGATGCTGCTCGTACATGGACTTCACTTTCCTATAAAGGCTCCACTCCGAGCTCCCTGAAATGGATATACGGTAGATTGACCAGTCAGCCCCTCGGCACGTCAATAATAAAGCAAAATAGCCTTCCCATTTACCTAGGATGTGTTGCCGAGCTTCATCAAGTTGACATATAGTATAATTCTTGTCCAGCGACGGTTCCCGTAAGCTTAACATCCGAACCTACGCAGTAATAGCAGACATTGGGAATTCCCATCTCATTTTGCCTCGTTGCCAAAGCTACTAGTTTTCCTGATGCCGGGTTGATTTTAGGGTGCGTTGTTAATATCACACTGAGTAATTGTCCATCAAAGTTATAGAGGCCAATTGCCTCAAGCGTTTGGGGATTCATTACATATGGGGATACGTGCTCTTTGTAGGCAAGCAACCTGCCATTGAAGTACAGGGTATTAGTATTTGATGAACTTCGAACTTTAAATGCTACTACATCGGTGCATTTGTTTCTGTATTTTCCTACTAAGGTCGGCTGTCAATTCATCTGTAAGTTTCTTTTTGCAACTAAGTGATGCTTGGTCAGTTTCTCGTTTGCCCGGCAGTTTTTCGATTCGGACGTGTCTCTGCTCGAAGCGAACCTTGCCGTTTTGATCTGGAACGCGCTTACATTGCCGTCGCCGTTGAATCACTGCAAACATGCTAGAACGGTCAGTGGGTTTGAAGTGCATGAAAACCGGATCGCCTTCAATAAACGGCACAAACGGGTGGGATCGCTCCCTGCACCTCTAGATTCTTGATTTCATGTTCGAAGCGACAGGCTTCATAAATCCGTGGAATTGCGTGCCAGTCAGCTCCCACACAAACCTAAAGTCCGCATTCGGGTCAATACGGAAGAGTACATGCGATCGGCTTTGATGCCACTGACGATATCACTTCGGCTTCATACTTCCGATCTTTCGTGGCCAAAATTTCTAGTAACATGATCTTCGATTCACGAATGTCGCATGGGTCTGAAGACGTTGGGAATTCGACTACAAAGGCTAAATTTGCCGACCGCAAAGACGGAAGAATCTAATGAAACATCCGATGCGAAGTGTTGCCAGATAATGGTGCCAGCGTGCTGGCTCACGGTGTCAAAGCAATGAGTATAAGACTGCCTGTAGCATTGCAACCTATATCTTCCTATTTTGCCATAGTCAGATGTTCCTTTTCATGTTCTTTGCCGTCATTAATCTGAAACTATTAACACTTCTTTGTCTCTAATCCAGTCGGAATGGAAGACTCCTGTATCTAAGGTGTCTGTAATGGGGCGAAGGGACTTCAAGCTAGCTTCGAAGGAATTGAATTAATTCTATCGAAAGCTTAGACTCATAAGCCCTTGCAGGCGACAACGTGTTGAGCGAAGAGAAAAGAGATCACTATGGGAGTTCCGCGATAAATCTTAAAGGGGGTTAGCACTAGACGCGTAAGCATGTGCTTACGCACGGACCGAAGCGATGGCTCGTCAACTCGCATTTCCCAGCGGTTCGCCCCGGAAATCAACAGAACACAAATGCGCAGATATCTAGCTCGTGTTGGGTGTTTACCGAGACATTTCCACCGCAACTGGCCCAGTCCTGTTACATTTTCCAATGGAATGCAACGCCGCTTGAGAATGAAGAAACGCTCCGCAATGACGACACCTGCATAACAGGCACAAGCGAGGATATAGCAATCATCCTTATCCACGATATCTTCAGGTGGACACAATTAACTCCTACCTGATCATTATGCTCGCGAAGTTAATGCAATGGTATACTGCCAAATTTGTGCGTCTCGACTAATAAAACGCTTTCCTAATAGATTAATCAGGAGATGTACTGAGTATAAGCCTCTCTAGCTTCGGCGGCGACGTCCTTCCTGTTGAAATACTCCGTGGCATGTCCTGTATAAAAGAGTTCGATGTGCAGGGCTTCCTCACCCACAACTCCAAGACCACTCGCGAGGAAGAGATTGTTTCTTTAGCCCGGGCATTACGTTCCCAGTATAAGCGTTTCAGCATAATAGGCTTCTTCCGCAGCGACAGGGCCGTCTTCCGCCTCGGTGCGAAGTCGTATTCCTCCCATTACCGATTGCATCTCGACTGCTCACCCGTCGCTCCTCGAGAAGAACGAGACGGAGAACGCCCGTGTTCTGGTGCAGATCATTGCCCTAGAAAACGATATCGTATTCACATCGGAATTGAAAGAGCTTGCTAGCCGAATCATTCCAACACTCGGTGCGCCGTATATTACCAGCATTTCCCTGGCGTACAACACAGTTTTGAAAAAAGGGGAAATGTAGACGATATGGTTGCGCAAAATGCAACGTTAAAGGGGAAGACTTGCGCAGTTTCCTGGGTTGAGCCAATGGGTGCACGTGAGTTGAGCGTTCGTAAACCACATCCAACTATACTCATTCTGTGAACAGTTCACTGGGGGGAATTAACCGTCCACGGCTGCAGGCTTAGCCTCTTCATGAATAATCTTCAAGGTCTTAAACCTCTACGACTCTGTACATATTAACATTTTTATACCCAGGTTCAATCTCAGGAAATACAAGTATTTAAGGCTCCGAAATAACATCGACGCGTATGGCAAGCTGAGCTGATTCCGAGCACTTAAAGTTGATTGTTGGCAAGTCTATTCATGTGTCTGCATTCTGCCCCAGCGCTCGAAATAAAGCATCTGTTACCAAATGACTTGTTGCTAGATGAAAGGTAATAGGTTAACTACCATGAATTGTTGAGTCTTCCGTGCCTGAGAATGTCTCCCAAGGGAAAAAGCCCCACCCCACAGAAGTCATCAACGGATCCTGGTGCAATGGCATGTCCATATTGAAATCAGCGAAATATGGCTTACTGTGTTCTCGTTAGTACGGAAGCGCATAGGATTTAAGCCGACTTCAAGGCACACTTACTAACATGTCCCTTCCTGATCGGTAGACGCCGCCGTACTCACATGCGCAGTACGATACCTCGCACTATACATTTCAACAACCATCGTAAGGTCCCTCTTCGCAAATTTGCAAAATCCAACATCATCCATACTCCGCAAAAGCTCTATACATCGATCCAAAAATCCCTGCAATCGAATATTCTGCCAGCGCGTCAAGACAAGAAGAAAACCCATCGCAACATCGATGATGTATTTTGTGTCAACAATGGTCAGAGTCGACAAATTGTTCGAGGACCGCATCAGATCGAGGATACTGAGAGATTGTTCACAGGCATCCAAGCACAGCTGGCCCAGGCCGCTGAGCTTAAAGTCTTGGTCTGGGCCTATCTCTTGTACGTCGACTAAGAGCGCGAAGCGTGTAAAGAAAATAATCGTGTTGAAGTAGTGCAAGTGTAGGCGACAGATCGGCCGCCGGTGCGGAGGCGCGACAGATGTGTTCCACTGGAGATGCGGTGGTACACTTTCATACCACTTTTGCAACGAAGTGATATAGTTATCTATCTCGTGCTGTACTGTATTCTGAATTCCGTAGCTGAAAAACTTGGAAAACTTCTGGAACATATTGCAGTCTTCGAGATTGAAGCTTATTGAGAGTTGGGTGAGACCCCAGGGATCGTAGATTCCGGAGCTCATGGCCTATGTCACATTAGTGAAAAGACTGACGAGCGATTGAGATGCATTGTTATCGAACCATATCAGAAGGCATGATGGGGTTCCAACTCGCCCCATCAATATTGCAAGGTCGTCCTGGGGGCCTTGAGATCTCACAATCAAGCTGATACAATGTCCATGCAATTCTTAGCGCGTTCTCTCGTTGCAGAGTCGTCATTTCATTGTATGCTTGCGGCTGGTGCAAGCCAAGAGTATACGCTATTCTGACCGCCGTTCCTGTAGTGAGGTATGAAGGCCCAGCGAAGCCTTGGTTATGCATGTAAATGCTCTAGAGGCAACTGTAAGTTCTACCATGTCGTCAACTAGGCACTATGTTAAGGCTTACCATTGCGGATAAAGCACGCACGCCGTCTAGGCTAGCTTCATCCATGACATCCTTGATAAGCGACTTGGCCATAGATATGTAATCATCGCATGTCAAGTGCTCGTTGATACCCCGTGAGCTAGGTGTTGATACAGGAATCGTGCCATCTTGAACATCTTGGCCTGGAGTATTAGGATCAGCAGTCTGACTCGTCAGCGCCAGGACAGCGTAGAGGAAACAGAGCCAGGAGGCAGGGACATCGTGTAGACTTTGTGCTGCATATGTTGTATCAAGCCGTGAGCAGATACTCTCGGAGGAGATAAGCCAATACGTCGAATTAACTTCGCTGAAGTATTGGTTGACACGTAGACCCCATTCCTGCCGGGGTGGTAGATACGTAGGCCGATGGGATACTGTGATGGAACTCCTGCTTTCTGGGGGAGGCGGCGGCAGATGCCTCAAGGGATGCTGGATACGTCCGACGGACGGTTGCTGCACATCGCCGGAGACACGCGCACGGACTGCAGAAATGAAGAAGAGGTCTGATTGTGGCCCGACGTATCCTGCGCCGCTTTGAGGATTGGCTCTTAAGTTCTCAGGTAAAGCTTACTGGTTATCCCTAACGGATCGATAATTAGACTGCCCTTCTGCCTTGCCAATAACAGTGTCAGAGGATCATGCGCATCAGTGGCCATTGATGTTGTCGATGAAAGGCCGCTAGGATTACGAGATTCGTGTGTTGAGGCAGCCACTTCGACGATGTCCTCGTTTACGTGATCCTGACCGTTTGTTCTTATTGCTGGTGAAGCCATCCGTTTTGCATTATTATCTCCGTCACAGTCCAGAGTCTGGGCTAAGTCTCGAAGTGTCTCGAGGTTCAATTCTATGTCCGGGAAGAATTTCTGGAGGACTTTGATCCCGTAGCGGTACTCTTCCTCCGAGACAAGATAGAATGGCCGCTGCTTGCGCTTAATAGTGATTGTGCAAGGCGACGAAACACCAGCACAGTACTTGCACGGTCCTGGCACTATGTAGAGGGTAAGCCAGGGACCAGCTAGGATCATGAGGACTGAGGCGCTCTACCTGGGTCGACGCACTGTGGACAAACTATTAGAATATTCTTACAACCCTTTAGGAAACGCATTCTGTATGCTACCTTTGTTTTCCTGCCTTTGCACGTATCACAACTCATACTTGTTCGTTTAAGTCTGACTGTGCGCATCGCCTTGGCGCTTTTGTCTGACTGCTTCGGCATTGTTTTGCGTAGCTGAAGTCAGTCGATAATCGCAACGACAGCGAGAGAGACGCTTTTAAACTTGGGTCCTCAAGTTCGACACTTTGGCTTGCGTAAGTGTTCTTGGGCCCCTGAACTGCGGGCGAATCAGCGGGTCTATGTACTGCTCTGCGTTGCCGGCTCTTGTGTCGTATGTCTCCACTTTCCGATAGTCCATTCCCCACAAATTCATGGGCTGAAACACACTTAGTGTTTAACCAGCCCTAGCTGTCCGCCACCTTACCAATTCGGGCTTCCGTGAAAAGTGCTGAGTGCAATACTCTATGACAACAGGTATCAATCCAAAAGTATTGCAAGTCGTCTCTTCCAGCTTGGTCTCTATAGAACCTAATCTTCTCATATCTAGGTTTATCCTTGCCAGTGCTATTTGTTAGGTCTTTAAAGGTAACCTCCTACCCTATATGCTACCGCGAACTTACCTAAGTTTATAAAGATTTAGGTTTAGCGTTAGGATTTACTAACCTAATTAGGTAGTATAAAGAGGGTATATTCATATACCTAACCTAGGTAAATTTACTTATATTATATCAGTTAGAATTACGCTATACCTATTAGGCCCTATTAAGGGCTAAGTACTGTCTATAGGACTTCTAAACTATAATAAATATTATAATAGCTTCCTATATAGGATGATTAGCAGGCAGGCGTGGCACGTGAGATGTAATAGGCTTATATTAATAGATAGAGAGATAAATCCTTAAGGAAAGCTCAAGGGTTTAGGGTTTAGAGTATATCCGTAGGTTACGGGACCTAACTAGTCCCCGTTAGGGGCCGAGCACTTCCCGTAGGGGTCCCAGACTGTAATAGGTGTTACACTTCCTCCTTTTTTAAGAGTTATTTTAAGCCTTTAAGAGATAAATATCTTATTCTCTTACTAGAATTTCTATAAATTCTAGATATTTAAAGAGAAAAAACCTATTATTGTGACACCTATTACAGTCCGGGACCCCTACGGGAAGTGCTCGGCCCCTAACGGGGACTAGTCAGGTCCCGTGACCCACGGATATACTCCGAACCCCAAACCCCTGAGCTTCCCTCAAGGATTTGTCTCTCTTTACATATATCAATACAAGCCCATTACATCTCACGTGCCTTACCTGCCTGCTAGTTATCCCTCACAATTATAGAGTTAAAACCTTTAGTACTATATAACTTATACTAGTTCTATACTTATTATATATAGATACTAAGTAATATTTATATTTATAAAGGTAATATATTATTTAGAAGTATTTATTAATACTAAATTACTATAACTTAATAAGTTTATACCTCATACTTCTTTTATAACCTATTAATTCTTTATTAGTACTTTTTTTAACTCCTTAGTTAAATTTATAAAATAAGAGGGTAATTAAGTAATTAAGTACCGTAAAGTAGTTAGCTAATTACCTAAGTACTAGTAGTTTAGTAATCTCTAATAGTATATAGAAGTTTATAATATCCTTTTAGGTATTATATTTAACCTAAGTTACATTAAATAATTATTAAGACCAAAAGGTCTAGGGTTAGTTTTCGCAGATATATCTAGATAAGTAGAGATATTAGCATAAAGGGTATTAGTAATGAGCACCCTTTGTGCTGTTCCCCACCAACCTTTCCTCCCGAGACTATATCGATAAAGTAAGTCGCCGAGCTTGCGTTACCGAAAGCGACATCCATAGTCACACTCTTATGTTCCAGCACAAAATTCCATCGCTCGTCTGAGTCTGGAGGCACGAAATCAATCGTCCAGGCAGAAGATTGGTCTAGATAATGGCTGTGTACAACACCGCCGTGTTTACAATCGAAAATCACGTGACTGGCCGTGGAATCATCATTGCTTCTAGCAGGACCGTTGGACGAGAAGACCGGTCGCCCATCCTTCAAGAGCATAGCTGTTCGGTACTCAACCGAGAGATATCCGAAGACGTCAAAGTCAGGCAGTATCTATAGGAGTGGGATTTACTGTTGAAGGCTATAGGAAGTATGTCCGCTCATGTCGCCACCTGGTACATAGCGTGCTAGCTATCTCCAGAACTCCTGGGTCCATATTTGCTCACATGCCTCAGATTTTGCTACCCTCGCTGAGTCCAACCAACCCTCGCGAACTGCGTAGTTCATGATAGCGACTCCAAGAGCAACATCGCGGATTGTTCTTCCGTACCGCACAACTCTAGCAAAGTAATAGCTCCTAATAGCTCCTTGTAAGTCTCTCTGCTTAGTGGAATCTATGACAGATCATCGTTGCTTTGCTCTCTTGGGTTTTCTTAGTGAATATGGCTTGTTCTGCTGGCGAGGCTCCTTGTCGTATGGGAGAGAACATGGGTGGTGAGTCAATTGAAACCCTCCATCGGACCCGACCTCACGCTTATGTATCCAGGCGTTACCTTATGATCATGCTTGGCCTCATCGCGATAGCTTTCGGCTTCACCCTGGTATCTTTTATCGAAAGGGCGACACGCAGATGCCGTCGAGGTCAACTATATCGCGCGCTTTAACAACCAGCCAGAAGCTCTAAGTATTAATATGCTGCAGGTTATCGATGCTCAATTCAGCCAAGCACCTCTAGAGGGTCATGCAGCTACATCACTAAACTCTAAAGGCTCGTCACACATACAGATCCTCAAGGAGAGCTTCAAAGACTATAACACTAGTAGCTTTAAGAAACTCTTCAGTAGCTGACGTATAGGTCAGCATACATCTGTAACGTTCGCAATCTGGCTCACAATAGGAATTGCTTATCCGCTCTACTTCGCCTTTATCACGTCTTACCTCCAAACCAAATCAATATACTCAGCCACGCTATCTTTGAACCATACTTATATGGCCTATTGCATTGTATCCGCCGTTGGAGTCCTTAGACCTGTCGCGGCTGGGTTCTGTGTTGAAACTCGCCTAGGCCGAAGGTGGATAATGGCGCTTTCTGCTATTCTGACCGGCATCTTTCTCTTCCTATACACGCTCGTAAAAAACTGAGGCAGCCAATATTGGCTTCTAATGTGCGACTGGTATTCTGGGCAACTTTGATATGTCCTCTGCTCTTTGAATGTCCTCCTTCCTATATTAATCGCTTCCTCCAGAATATGCGATAATGTAAGCCTTTACCCCAGAATCATTTCGTGGGCCAATACGCGGAACAGGAACGGGTATTGCGGCCACTCTTCTGCAATTTGGCGGTCTAGTCGTATCTTTCATTTCGACGTACAGTGGCTATGCCTTTATGCCCATTTACGCTAGTGCTGCCTTGTGGATTGTGACCGGCCCCTTTGCTTTGCTTTGCCGTACGAAACACATGGTCATTCCTCCATCTAGATGTTTACAAGGAGAATAAACACTTCGTGGCATCGTCGCAAGCTCCGTGGACCTATGACTCCCAGGATGCCTTCACCCTCAAGATCTGCTAAGAAGGCTGGCATACCGTTTGCAGCTAGGCAGCCAGCCTACTCACTCTATAGCGCGACAGGAAACTATTTGTGGTTAGATGTGCTTGAGGAAACAATCCACCACCATCCGCGTATCAGCCCTAGTCTGTCCCCGTTCTCTCCAGTCTGTACCCATTCTCCCGAGTCTGTCTCCGTCGTCTCGGGGGTTCGCCTTCTTCCGTCTTTATTTCTAAAGCTAATCGCGTTGCGCTAACACTTGTGAGTGGGCCCTTGTTAACAAACTTATTGATTTAAGCTGAAAGAAAATGAGTTGAGTTTCTATCTAATTAAATCATGGTGTTGCTTTGAGCTGTCTTCAAGTTTTTGGAGTCGAAGATTTTGCAGAGTTCCGTAATACCCTTATTTGCAAGCCCCCTGCCCC